>JAOUZG010016644.1:3415125-3428114 GCA_026289955.1 Argiope argentata | reverse complement strand
ATTTAATATAAAGTAACTAAAATAACATTTTTCTTTGCTAGCCTATGTAGGAATCGATTTAAAAAAATTGTTTTTATATTATTTGTTTTATTGTCTTTAAGGCTTATTTCTTTTTTATATTGCGAAATAAAAATTTGCTTGAAAACAAAGGTGTATCATAGAAGATATAACTATTTGTAACCAGATTGCACTTAACTATTTACTCTCTAATGCCCCAATTTGTTATTCCATTTTTCAAAAAATTAGATTAATGTAATATTTATAAATTATTAAAGAAAACGCTGATTTTAACTAAATAATTAAAATTAGTACATCTGTAATTAAAATTAATCTCATTTTTATTTTAAAACATTTTTTAATGATGTTGTATATTTTATAGTTATTAAGTACTGAGACTTAACAATCCAAGTTTTAGCTTTCATCTTGATAAGACTGGAAAAATATGAATTTAATTAAATCATTTTACAACAAATGGATGCTCTTGTAAATAAAAAAGTTCATGTATATTAGGAAAACATTTTCATGGATTATTTTATTCCACTTAAAAAAAAAGTTTTATGTAATATTTATAAAATATTAAAGAAAACGCTTCTTTGAAATAACGATCGAAGCCCGATACATTCCATTGTAACTATTGGTTGACGATATCAAATGGTTAATGATATATAGGTACATTAATTACAAAGTTATGAGGCGTCTACTCCGGAAAGTTTTCCTTTTTAAGATGTTTTTGTTTTCCTTTTCCTATTAATGTTCTTCTTGGGGAGAGTAATTATACCTTTTAATGAAATAAATCTACTTCTCTATATAATAAAATAAATGCAGCTGAAAACAGAAAATGCATAAAAAAATACCAATTCACGGCAAATTGCTTTGCTTTCGCAATTTGAGTTCATCCATCTACTCAAAATACAAAAGACCGTAATATATCGCCAAATATTTCGCTGGCGAACATCAAGAACAGGAATGATTCTGCAAAACCACCATCTTCTTTTCAACAGGAATCATTTAACCCATTCGCCTCGGAATAAATAGTCAGAACAGACAGTAAGAAAAATTTTCTGATTTCGAAGGGCCTCCGATTTTTCTCCATATATTAGATATCAAAGATATAAGAAGCGATATGAAGAAGAGAGGTCACATTTTTTTTTCGTTCATCCATCTCGAAGGGAATGGAAAGAAGGGGGTGGACGTGTTCAGACGATCATCTCGACTCGCCGGCCTTGAAAAGAGAAGGAATGCGGAATTCCATTCCTTCGAAAATTCCAGAACGCTCTGAGCTTCTCGACACCAGACCACTAATTAAAGACCATTCTACCTTTCTGAGTTGGAGATTAAAATTATGCCCCTCGTAAATCATTGGATAATGGTGACATTTAAATTCTGGTCCCTCCCCTCTGTCCAATTTCATGGCCAAATGTTCTTTAGAGGGACAAGTAATTAGAGGGATGGATTAGCAGGTCATTCTTGGGAGGGTTTAAAAGAAATCCAATGATTTTTTATCTGAAATAAAAGGATTCCTAATTTTTTTTCGATTTTCGAGGCCTTAGCTGATTTTCTCAATGCACTTATATAAAACCTCAAGCGCAGTTTATAATATATACAACATTTTTTTGTTCCAATAGGCAAAAATGAATGAAACACGTTTCTAGTTACAAATAAATTCATTGAACATATTTTAATAAATATGATAATCAGAGAGAAAGATGAGCCTTTTGACCACTAAACATTTTTTTAAACCCTAGAATTAAACTGGACATAAGATTTCGTGCTTACCTTTTACGCATTAGTTCGTAACAAAATGCGTTTGCTATTCAAACTTAAGAAATTAATATTAAAATAATAAAAATGAAATCTCCGATCGTAAATTTCAAGTTATCATGTGAGAACATTATTATTTTTAAGTGGTTATTTGTCTTAATAAATTTAAGTCATCAACCAATTTAAACCGGTTTGAAAAAAATTACGAGACTTCTCTCTCTCTAATGATAATTTTTTTAACTTTCATTTTCAATTTTTCTACTTGGTAAACAAAGTTTTGGAACTCGACCGATTTTTAGATTAAAAATAAACCCATTAATTTCGATGAAAAGTTCACTATTACTGGAAGCTATTGTACATATGGTAAAATCCAATGAACGTAATGCAGATTAATATTAAAATTATATTCTAATATTTACAATATTTTGAGAAATATAATTAGTAAGAATGCGCTTATAATATCATGAACGAATAAATATAAGTCGCGTTTTACAAAATTGCGATAGCTAAAACTGAAAGAAATTCAAAAAAACCATACGATAATCTTCTGAGCACGAGATTAATTATTTGAAAGTAAGAAATCTTAAACAAACTGGAAGATGACGTCATTTCATAGAAACGACAAACGGAAAGCAATTGATGATAAATTTAATTAAATATCTCAAACAATACTGGCAAAACAGACTTCAAATGTCTTGGGTCAGGTGTGACGCGCTATCCACCAATGAAAAAACGAATATTTTTTGCCTTTAAATTTCGGAGACACCAAAACTTCCTAACAAAAACAAGATCATGTTCTCACATGATAATATGATGAAAATTATGTATTATCTCATGGCGCCATGGTAAGAGTGTCAAGACGCAGCATAACATTAAGGTGCACCCTTTAGTAATGCATGCCTTAGTGGTATTTTCTCTTAAATCATTGCTTCATTGCTGATTAACGGATATATTATATTTATTCATGGACAAGTTTTATTTAACACTCCAATGTATATTTTGGTATGTATATTTTGGAAACTCTTGTCTTAGTCAATGTTAGTCCTAGATGAATTTAATGTAAAGTGTTTGACTGATAGGGAACTTCACTGGAAACCCTAATAATTTAAAAATAATTATTTATATTTGATTATAGATTAAAGAAAAAAGAATTCTTTTTTGAAAACAAATTCTATTGATTGAATTATTTTTACTTAATATTCTTTTTACCATAATTAATGGATATTAGATTAACGCTTTGTGGAACTGGATTAAATCAATTTTAGGAGATAGTTAATTGATAATACGTGACACTTAAATAGTGAAATTTTTTAACATAGAATCATGTTAAAACACTTTTTTATTTTTTCTATTCATTAGTGGGTTTTAAATGGTAAGATAGGAGGGGAAACGACTTATTGGCCACTTATTAAAAAAGTCCTGTTATTTTTCTTTTCCTCATCTTCTTCTTTTCAGAGAAACGAATTGAAAATTTTGATTTTACGGGCTTAGTGGAAGAATCTACATATCAATATATAGGAATTTTGTTAGTTCGTCAATACTCGCCAATGTCAGTATAAAGTTTTATATATTGACTTTTGAATCACAATACATTACAGCTATTATGCCTTTTATTTACTCCCTTAATTGCTTTCTCCCTTACAAAATATTTTTTGCGCGACGTAGAGACTTATTTCAGTTCAGAGCAAAAGCAATTATTCCAGAATATATGTGTGATTTTATTTCTCTAACGGTTCTTGCTCTATTCATGTGCAGATTTTGTTTTCTGGCGTTCTCTAATATATTTAATTAATGAATTTGAGTATAATTACGTAAATCTCAACTGAGAGTAATTAGATATTATCTGAAATTACTTCAAAATTATATGATTTTGTGCGAAATCTGAGATTTTTTTACAAATATTTTTTATGTTACCCATTTCAAACGTCTTATGGGCCTTTGCATGATCCTTCTTAGACAAAAATTTCATTTCAAACCATAGGCAAATTATAAATAACAAATATGTTCAATATCCTAAATTAAATTCGTCGGGATCCTTCCATAAGTGTGGTGTGGAAACTTGAAGGGGGTCCTTTCCGGTGTCGTCCTCGTCATTTGAAGGCGATTCAAAATTATGTCCATCCTAAAATATCCCTAGTTTTGCTTTAAAATGGAATGCCAATAAAACAGGATTTAACTAAACAATTTCCAAAAAATATTCTGAAATTAATTTTATTTACCACATTCAAAAAAAGTAATTTTAAAAAAATGATGCTTCGTAAAAAAAAAGTACATTTTTCCCCTTCTGCAGAGGGAAAATAAGTTTTTATTGCTAATATAAGTTTTTTTAGTAAATTAATCGTCCTGTTTTACCAACATAATTCAATTTTCTTAATTTTTACTCCTTACATTTTTTTTCTGAGAGACAATTTATCGTAACAAGGGCTTTTTGTAAAACGCATCCAACTCAGAATTTTCTAAAAATTAATTATAGTATTATTGAAAGACTACTGAAATACGTTATATCTGCTTTGATTTAAGGCTTCAAACTTTATACACCTTTTGGTATAGTTTCTGAAAATGAAACAGGAACTCATAAAATGGTAGTAAGTTTCTATACTGCTTAAACTCAACAGATTTTCTCATTTATATTATGACCAGTGAAAGCTTAAAGGTAACTTTTTTTCAGTATCCTCTCCCCTCCCCTCCCCCCAAAAAGTTAATTCAACATATAAGGAAAGCATAAGATGGTGATGAGAAACATATTCGCATTAATTGAGGCTTAGATAGCATGAGCAGTTAGATCTGTCATGTGGCAGTAATATCCTATACATCTATTTTTTTGTTGAAAATTGTTTCTTTATCAAACTTTTCTACATGATTTTTTAATATGTTTGTTGAGTATCTCTAACGAAAATAATTTCCTTGTTTAGGCTATAAATTAGCTGATGCCTTACATTTTTTTAGTTAGTCAGTTGATTTATTTTTGAATGTTAATCTACTCTAAGAATTTGAGAAATCTATTAACCACTAATCATTATTCTTCTGAATACCCATTAATTAGCTACTTTACAGCCTTCACTAATGAGTTACAATCTACTAATAATTTCTGAAAGCACTAAACAATATTTGTAAATAATTGGAGAAAATAAAAGTCTTTTAATAGAAAATATTAGTTTCATATTAAAGAAAAAAAGTTTTTAATGATTTTTTTTTAATCTGGACATTACTTTTGTGCAATTTGATATTTTTTCACTTGATGATATTGGCTCTTTGTTATTTTAGGAACACAAATATTCATATATATCTAATATTATACATTTCAGGGTTGTTGTTGTTTTTACCTTTCATTTTCAATGGAAGTTTCTAATTACTTTTCACCCAAAAATTTCTCAATTTTATGAAGAAAATTTGTCTCTAAAATTCAGGAACTATACAATAGGAATAATTATAGAATTTTTTTTAATTAAAAGTTATTTTAAAAAATCTTTTTGGCTTATTTGAAAAAAAGTGTCAAAAACCAAATCAAATTTATCCAACAAATATATGAGCTGTTTTCTTCAACCAATCTAATTAAAAAAACATTTATTATTTTTGAATATAATATTCATAAATACAGAGTAAAATAGAACTTTAATCTTCACAAAATATTCAAGAATCATTGAGGGGAAAACAGATCGCACTTCACCTCCCACTGGAAGGAGCTGCCAACTAGGAGATACATATCAGGGTTGTAAAGGACACGACACATGAGGGTTCATAAATACATCGATTTATCTCTGAGAAAATAGGGGATGTCCAATATAGGTAGTTATTAATCCCCTCCAAGATATCTCTGCCCAGTGGTCAGCTATTTCAAAGTGTAAGATGCAAGATTTAAAAGTCAATTATGAATTGTATTTACCGAAAGAATTTAAATTTTTTCTTAGGGTATAAAACTACTAAAACGATTAAAAAAAGCATTAAAAAATTTTTTGAGGGGGGATTTCAAATTATTCTACATGATTAATTAAAAATCAATTTTTTAAAAAATTTTTATATTAAATTATAAAATAAAACAAGACTTTAGAAAGATAAGTTCATAATTTCAATAATTCTATTATTTATTTCAATTATTTAGTGAAATTAATTCTTTTTATAAAAATTCGATCACATGATATCATAATTCTAGGAATGGTTAATAACAAGAATGGACGTAACTGCAAATAGAGAAAATTAACCGCTACAGTGTTACGAAATTATTATCGAAAAAATAAATTTATACAAAGATAATCGTTTTTCTTTATTAAAGAAAGTACAATTAAAACATTTAAAATTATCATTGATGCTTTTATGCACACTTTTTGATTAGTTTAAATAACGGAAAATTTTTGATTGATTGTCTCATCAGTCGATGCTGCATCTTTTGCAAACAGAAAAGCAATTCAAGTAAGAGAAATTTATAAAATTATTTAACTTTAATAACTTTTAAAAAGTTTTTTAAATTGTATCATATAATATATAAAGTATGTTACTAGATCTTTTTTCATTCATATATACAAGTATTTGGCCGATAGGATTACTCTACCAGTAAGATAACTTCTCTATTAAGATATTTTCTGTATATTTTCATCAATATTTCGATGATTTTTTGTTCCGAAATCTAGGTTAGAAGATCATTTTAAATATTTTAATTAGAAATTTTGTGTTTGAAATGGCAATCATTTGAATCGATTTGATAAATCATACAAGACTCTCCGATCCTTCAAGAAGGTACACAGATTTAAACCACGAGAGATGAATTTCTGGCGTGAACTGTGGTTGTATACTAATGGCCATCCTCGGCCACGGTACAACACTTCCCGTAAGAAGGACGTCCCGTTATTGATGGAAGGAGAGTACCTTCACCTGTTAGTGTGCCCAAGAGGGTGTCGAGATCCAACCACTATGCAGGAAACATCTTATCTCATTTCGAGGTTAACCCGGGTGGTTGATTGGATAATTATGAAAACAAAGAAGAAGAAAAAAACGTTCACAACGATTTTGATTTGAAAGTTCAATTCATGAAATTGGGGAGCAAACATTTCACAAATATTGCTGAACCACAAGATTTGAAAAATTGAAAGTAATAATATTTGATTAATAGCTTTATTTTAAAAAATATGGTTCTGAAATTAAAATAATAATTGTGATTGGATATTAATTTTATAATTCTCTGAAAATGCTGAGTATTTGTACATGTATATTCCTAGTAGAAAATGAATTAGCAAGCTGATACCGTTCATTATTTTCAGAAGAACTGTAAGGAAAGATCTATCTAAATAAACGGGATGAAACAAAAAGAAATGATTTATTAAACAACAATTTAGAACGTGTATTTAGTTTCAACTATAATTATAAATTTATATGCTTTATTTTTATATATATATATAAATTCTACCTAATGACACTGTTGTGGTAAGGTTTAGGTTTTCGGCACTAAGTTCAATTTAGGATAAGCCTCGCCATTCACAAGTATTTTTAAACAATTCCATTATAAGAAGTATAAATAAAACAAGAATATATTAAAAAACTTCACAATTTATAAATATGTATGATTTAAACCGATTTGGCACAAGAATAAAAACAAGTCTCAAAGTTAAAATGCAATGAAAAAAACCAATTGCTGTTAAAAAGTCAAGTTTTTCCCACCATCTCTTGTAAATTTAAAATAGGCGAATGAAAGTGATTTAAAACATCAGAAGTAAAATTAGGACATTGAGAAAGAATACAGGCAAAAGAATTGACAACACCACAATTTGTAGAGAAAGGGAGTCGTTCACCAAACAACAAACGGCTATGTGCATACCTTGTTTTGAGTAATGCATAGACGAATACAAATGTGATGAATAAATTCTTTCAATCATTATATTAAAGGGCAAAAGGGACAGAAATTGTTGATATTTTTGTATGTGTGTATGTACTTTTAAAAAACAATATCATTGGTTTAATTATAAAAATAGTTTTTCTATATAATTAGTTAACGGAACGTTTAATTTCCATATTTGTCTTCACTGAAACTATCGAATTTTCACATTAAAATTATTTTCCAATTTCATAACAACTGCACAAAAAGCAATCACGAGATTTGAATTTTTTGAAGTTAAATTTTGCCATTCGGTTATCATGTCAGAACATGATGTTATTTTTGGGATCTGGTTTTTGGCGTCAACTAAAATTCGTAGTCGAAAAATAAAAATTTTATTATCTACACGAGCATCTCAAAAAATCAGTTTTTAATAATGTGTAACCATTGCATTTACAAAAGCTTTGATTAAAAAAATAAGTTAATGACTACTGCAAACAAAACTTAGAAAAATGTCATTTTGAGCACATGATTATAGGAAATGAAATAAATAGGAAATGTGATATTTTTTCAAACAATAAATGCGGACAAAGTTTTTTGGATTATTTGCAATACTAAAGTGACTCGTTCAATGAAACAATTAAAATGAATAAAAATGTAATTTAACTTGCACGAGCACGTGGTGCTTGGCCGCTATAAAAATTATGTTCTGACATGATACATTGAAATATCCAGAGTAGATTTCATTGTAATGTTTTTTTAAAATAATAAAACAATTAATTCGTTATTGAATCATATTTTGAAGTAAAATAAAGATTTAATTCTTAAATGTTTTTTTAGATAAACAATCGAAGTTATGAAATTTTTTAAACTAAACATAATACAGGTAAAAAAAATAATTTCAAAAGTATTCGAATTTACTGTCCGAAGTATTATGGCAGTTATTTTTCAGCTCAATTTGTCTGGTCTTATTTTATTTTAAAATTTATTCTTATTTAAACATGAGTGATAATGTACACAAATGCAGTTGATATTGCCACAACGCACATTTGTATAAATCCAATAATCAAAATAATGATTGTTTAAAAAAATATATTACATTTTTTTTTGAATTGAGCATACACTTTTAAAGCTGCTCAAAGCAACAACAAAAAATATTCTTAGCCATTTTTCGCATATAATAAAAATTAATTACATTGAAATAAAATTGGTATCTTTAATAGTTATATTTTTCGAAACTTTAATTGTGTATAAACATTGAGGGCATACTTACCTTTGCTCATTCATTAGTTCGCCACGAAAGAAGAACTCGTGATGTAAGTAATGATTTATTCTTGCATCTATATTACAATTAAATTTTAAGAGCCTCGTCGGGGATGGGGTAAAAGTGACACGAAGCAACGTCACCGTATCCTGTCAAACCATCAGACTCTATGACCCCTCTCCCCTTTTTAATTTACTAGTTTAGAAGTTCATTGAGAAGGACGAGTTAAATTTGGATTGTCAAAATTGGTATAAAAAATGTTTTTGTCAAAAGTATGCTACAAGATTATCGAGAAGAAAGCGTTAACACAGAAATTAATTTTTAATGCAAAATTTTTAAATTCCAACATTTGATTACAATTTTTAAAACACCATTTTTTAGTGTCTACTTTCTACTCGAAACTTAACTTCTGGCAAATTTTGATACTTTAAATTCCAATGACCAGCTCTGTAAAGTCTTTCAAACGATTTTTCATCTTTCGTGTCGTATCAAGTAATTCGTCAATTACAAACAATATAATAGTATATATACATTTTCAAAAATGGAGAACACATTATTAAAATTTTGAAAATAGTTTTAAATGCAGATTTATTAACCTAACCACTATATTTCAAAAGTTCAAATTCGATTTTAAAAAAATTTGGAACAAAATTTCAAAACAACCAGGCTTATAGAAAGTTCCAAACATCTCATCACCAATATACCATTTAATATCCATTTAAAATAAGAGCAATTTCCTTTGGAAAACTGAAAATTTTGATGCTGCTCGGTTTTGATATGATACAATTACGCTTTTCACAATTAAACTCCCTAAAATTATTATTGTAACCTCCTTTCATCATAAATCTCCCCTTAATTTTGGTCTAAAGTTACAGTTAAGTTACGGAGAAAGAGAGAACTAAATATATTTGTTTTCAAAATATCCAATTTCTTCTCAGGAACGAGCGGAAATCCCGAGGAAAAATGATTATCTGTATGTCTGTTATTTCCGTCCAGTTAGTCAATTCAGAATAATTCTGTAATTAGAAATTATGGTTTAAAATTTTTAAAATTATGCTCTCTTTTGATCGAAAATGTCCTTCTGGGTATCTATTTTATTTCCACAAAATGATAACAATAAATGGAATTATTGAATTGCATATGTCGATAGTAATATGATGTGTCGATGAATTGTAAATTAATTACTGCATTGATTGCATTATTATGCATTATGCAGAATGTATTATTATGTATTAAGAGCTGTACTTGTAACTGGATTTACATTTTAGTCATTACTGTTTCAAACTGTTAAAGATTCAATTAAGTGGAACCTCTTGAAAAATAAATTATTTTTATCATGTCAGGATACGATGTTTTTGAAATGAGGCTTTTGGCATCAACAAAAATCCGTGGGCCAAAAGTAAAAATTTTATTATCTTCACGAGCATCTCAAAAAATTAGTTTTTAATAACGTGACTCCCTCCCGTTTACAAAATCTCTGATTTTTAAAAAAATAAGTGAATGACTGCAGCAAATAAAACCTAGAAAAATGTCATTTTGAGTACGTGATTATATGAAATGAAATAAATAAGAAATGGGATATTTTTTAATCAATAAATGCGGGACAAAGTTTTTTGGATCGTTGGCAATACTAAAGTGACTCATTCAATGAAATAATTCAAATGAATAAAAATATAATTTAACTCGCACGAGTACGTGGTGCTCGGTCGTTCAAGAAATGATGTTCTGACATGATACATTGAAATATGCATAGCAGATTTCATTTTAATATTTTTATAAAATAAATTTAGTAAAAAAGTTTTTAAAAAACACTCTTTTTCAATTTCGCCAAAAGTAGATAGTTATTTTTCTCCTTACTGATATGGGAGGATTGTATTACACACTGGGGAATATTGTATACGTTATAATATTGCCCTGGCCCAGATCACTTGATTACGAGTATAGTTTAACAAAATAATTCTTTTATTTACAAATTTATATACTTACAAACAACAACTTGTTCTCATCTTTGTATATATTATTCACAAAAATCAAATAAAACTTCGATCAGGAAATAGTTCCTTGATCAAATTGGAAAATAAATTATATATATAAAAAAATCTTTAACAAGTTGCTAACTTAAAATGGCTACTCCAGAAATCCACCGATCTTAATTGGGTAGATCACGAATACACGGAAACTTCGATCATAGAACAATGAATTACACGGAGCTTCTCAAAAAAAAATCACCAACTTTTTCAGACTTTGAGGTCTCTCATCAACCTCTCCTTCGAAATCCTTCAGTCTTTTTCTCAGGTACGTAAACACACGTAATTTATTTTCATTAAACATTTCACTCCAGTTTCCCATTGATGAATTTGAGTTATCTAACATCCAATGATTGACCTTTTCTCACTTTTCTAAATTCAATCAAGGGAGTGTGTGTTGAAATATCATCTCTGTGGCCGACCGCATTTTCAGCACATATCAATAACAATCAATTCACAGCTAAAGTATTCAAAAGTATACTGGAGTTTAACACCAAATGAAAATAGTTGTTGGTTATTCATCGGTCTTGATTACTTGAGGAGTCTCTTCACAAATAAAAAAGTTTAGTGTCTGGGTATTTCAACATTCCTTTCCCTTGAAGACATAATGGAAACAACGGGATACACGCCTGTTTACCCGCACCTAAATATTATAACAATTCACCAGATACAATGAATCTTCTTGTGAAATGAAGCCTCATTTGCAGCACTTATCTATGTGGGGGAAAACAGGAGACATTATATCTAGTCTTGATGTCCTTAACCATGTAAGGGGAAAAGAAAAACATTACTATGTAAATTTCTGAACGAAATTTACATTTCATCTCTTAAGGTTTTTCCGTCTTACCATAAATGAGTGATTTTAAATTATAGCGTAACACATAGAATCCTATTAGTAACTTCAAAAACAATGAATAGTCGTCTAAGTTAAGAAAAAATACTTCACAATTTCAAGTCAGTTTAGTTCAACTGTCTTTAAAATGTATTTCATTATTCGCAATAAAATATACATTTGGAAACGCAATAAAATTGCGATTCCGGACTTAATAATGTTTACGCTTTGAAGGTATATCTCAGATTTTTTATCAACATCTTTATGAGAACTCTTATTGTGAAATCATCATGATAGATTGGAAATCAGAAATTTCATTTGTTTTTACAAGATCTTAATTCTAGGCACGTAAATTCGTTGACGAAATCCTTTCCAGACAGAAAGGAGAGAAAAAAAAAAGAAATCTTTCCCCAATCGAGAATCAAGCTTGATCAATAGCTTCGGCCATTTTCACTTCTTAGAACACATTCCAATCCATACAGAAAGATTCACAGTAATAGCAAATCTTAAGAGTTAGATGAGACTTTTCTTCAAGAATTCACCCATTTGTATCGATGTCGCCTCTTCCTTTCCATCTTTAATTCATAGACTGTTTTGTAGTTTTCAGTTCCTCGAATATGGCAACTCAAAAAAAAAGAGAGGGAAACGATTTTTGACATTCTGGCATCGAATTGTGCGGCTGTCAAAGCGTCCAGTGCGATTTTTTATTGCTGTTCTTATTTTTCAGTATAATCCGAATAAAAAAAGAGAAGATAAAATATATATACGCGAATTTATGTATAATAATGTGAACCTTCGTTATATTCGGAGTTGTTTGTTTTGACAACCATTGTAGGAGCCTTTTTTAAAATAGGCGGAACCTTCCACTGGTTCTCAGATTTCTTCTGACGTCATTTGAAATTTGGGCAGACGCAGAACTTCTGTTGAAGTGGTAAATTTTCGTCCATTTTTTTTCTTCTTCTTGCAATGCTCTTTTTTCCTTCCATTTCAATGTTATTGATTTTTATTTAAGAAAAGTTCTTCCTGTAGCTATATTTTTTTCTTAATTTCAACACCTATTTTTATCATTTTATTTTTTTTAAAAAAATGTACGTTTCGTATTTCTGAAAACAGTGGACCAATTAAATTTAGCGAAAGTACTTTCTTACGAAGGATTAGGATTGTTTTTTTTATTAACAAATTTATTTTTTACCAAAAAAATCTAATTTTTATTTAAAGAAAATATTAATGAGTACTGTCTCTGCGCAATGCTGTTGTAGGCATACACTTTATATTCATCAATCTTAGTAGTCTTAACCACTT
>JAOUZG010016644.1:3399769-3410125 GCA_026289955.1 Argiope argentata | reverse complement strand
TATGGTTCCGATTTTCCATAAAATAGTTACATTTGCTTGTCGTTTACTTTTTTTTGTATAAAAGTAAGATCCAAGTATTATAGTATTAATATTATATTTATTACAAAGAGCTAATATGACCACATGCTTGTTACAGTCCGCGTTTACGTCTTGAATCATTGCAAGGAAGATAAAACAATCAAAATGAACAAAACACAATTAGAAACTTCACGCTTTATTGTGTAAGTTGGTCCTGGAGACCTTAAACTTTCTCCGGCAATCTTCTATTGCTGAGAAAAGTTGTTGCTGTTGTTACTAATGGCACTTGCCAAGGACAAGCCCACTGACGGCTGTCAGATATTTTAAGACGATTAAACGTCTCTTGTTTTTCATTAGCGCCAACTAGGGCCAAGAATGCGACTTCATTACTTCATGCGTCACATTCGCTTGTACAACCTCTTTTCACAGAAGGGTACGTTCACACTCTTCACAGATAGAACACAGAAGAATAGCCAATGTCTGAACGGGGACTCGAACCCGGCACGCCCAGATCACAGGGAAGACGTGCTACCCCTAAATCAGGACGCCGGCTGCTTTGAAAAGTATATATAAACAATATTCTCGAGTAAAACAAGTTCAAAATCCTCTCACATGTTTCTTTGAAAACCAAACATTCAAATTCTACCGTAAAGTTCTGAAAAAATTCTGTTCTGAGAAAATTATTTGGTAAAAAAGATTAAAGTTTTGAATTGAAATGTCAGGATTTTTTCCAAAGATACCATAAAATTTTAATAGACACTTATTATTTAAAACATCTAATCAACAAACTCTGCTTGCCCTTCCGCACTGACTTTTTTTCACTGGATTTCGTTCCTGACAATATTACCTTATCCGAAAATGCAATCGAAATTCTGCGGTTTCCATATCAACACTAAGATACAACGGAATCCACACCTCTATTGTAGATGCACTAAAACAAAATAACTTTTCTAGGCGTTTGCACAACTAAACAGTATAACAATAATGACCTAGAGTAAAGCCTATTTTGTATCACAAATGTTTGATACCACGAAGAAATCCAAGTCTTTTCTTCATTATAGGACGACGCAAACGTATTCTTCATCATTGATGGACATTAAAAATTGGCACCGCTAAATATTGCGATTTTTAACGTTGATGTTTTTTAGACATTATATCGCTAAATTATATTTTTCGACATAACTGGTTAACATTAAAAATCCTTGTTATCGTCTGTATACAATAATTTCACATAATACACTATGTGGTTAACAGTATCCGGACACCCAGTGGTATGTTCTTAGAACATACTGAGGCAAATATTGATATAATGTTGGTCCTCCTTTTGCATCAATAACAACCTGCTCAAATATGGGAAGACTTTCCACCAATTTTTTAAAGATGGCTATAGCAATTGACTTCCAAGCGCCCATCAGAGTTGCTTGTAGTGAGGAAAGCCTATTAAGTTGGCTACGTATTATGTCGGCTCTCTGGCACTGAGGAAGCACGTCTTCCTCATGTTCTGGAGGTCCCGGTTCGGGTATAGTATTCATCTGTGGGCTATCTTTGATATGTGTGACTGTATCCCCCTATAAAAAGGGGATGTGCAAGCGAATGTGATGAGTGTGTAGCTAAGTCGTTCTCTTGGCCCTAATTGCAGCTACTTCAAAAACAAGAGACGCTCTTTTCGGTTTAAAATCTACTGTTGTATCATCAGCGGAGCTTGTCCAGTGGCAAGTGCCATAAGTAACAACAACAACAACATAATATGCACTCTAATTCGTCCCAAAGATGCTCTGTGTCATGCTGTTAGGGGCTTTGAGAAGTCCAGTCCTTTTTTTGAATACCCATAGCGTCAAATCATATCTTTACAAGCCTCGATGTGTGAATGGACCAATTATTCTTCTGTAAGAGAAATGGGCCTTCTCCAAAATATTACCATAGAGTTGGAAGGGCAGCATTGTCCAGAATGTCCACATACATCTCAGATTTCATGTTTCCAATCACAGAAAGTTACGGACGCAGATCAAACCACGAGAAACACACCATTAAGCTTCCACCACCAAATTTAACAGTTGGCACAGTGCAATCACTAAAGAAACTGGGCAGGGCATCAACCATACCTAGACGCGTCCATTCGACTGCCAGACTGTAAACCGAGACAAACGATTTTCATTAAATTAATAAAAGTAATTTTAACGCCGGCGTTCTGGAATATATTTAGCGCGTCTTCTTCGTGTTCTGGGAGTCCCGGGCTTGAGTCTCAGCCACGATGTGGCTGTTATTCTGTTTTCTATCTGTTAGGTGAATGAATGTGCCCTCCCCCTCTGTAAAAAGGGGCTGTGCAAGCGAATGTGATAAATGCATCATCTTCATATGAGCTAGAAGTCAGATTTCTGTCCTCGTGTGCTCAGGGGTCCATACTCTTAGAAGCTACTGTACCCTTTCTTCCGTTGTAAAAAGCGTACTCGTCAACATCATCAAATAATTTTCACTTAAAAAACACTTCAATGTTATCAAAATATAGTTAAACACTTTATATCTAGCGTGGGATGGAAAAAAAGGAAATCGAATATATTCTTTGAAATCATATTTAAATAGAATGAATTATATCTGCCCAGAAATAATCCTTGTTTACCAAGAATTTCAAAAAAAAAATGAAAGAAACCGCTATTAGTTAGATTGAGAGCATTTGTTAGATTTGCTAAAGAAATTTAATCACTAAGATTCGTGATTTTTAAAAAGAAATTATATTTTTCCCCAAAATTCTCTGAATTTTCATTCTTTATAATCCCATTCAAATTTCTAAAAAGCACTTTCAATGTCAAAACATCTGAAAGAATTTATAACCTGAATCGAACACTTATGCCGCCTACGCTTTTGCTTTCACCCCAAAGTTAAAGTTATCATCCCTTCGTTTTCCCTCAAAATGTAATATAATCCACATCATCAACAACATATTATGCAACGAAAGCAGAAATTCCAAGTAAAATTCGGAATGATAACTGAGAAATGGGAAGGGGGTGGAATGGATTCACCCATTTCAGTATATTCCTATGAAAGGGTGGGAGAGGGGGGGGGTAGAATCTGTTGCAAGAGCAGATAGATTATTTTCTTCTGCACAAATACTCGACCTGACTGTGCTTGGAGAATTTCGCGTGCGAAGGCGTTTCTCACCCACATCGGCACTCTTCTTTTTTATTGATTTGCGTGGGTGTTTTCCAGGAAAGCGCTATCATTGTCATACGGTAAGCAGATATATCTCCCTGGCTATTAAGGCAGGGAAAGCACAAAAAGCAACAAATATAGTGCGGGGTTCATTTAAGCTTATACCACGAAGGCTTATGTTTTATACCTCCGGAATTGATGTTCCTGGTGAATAAAATTCGTAATGTGTCACCTTATCGGATCTCGAAGAAATTTAGATTCGTTTTCTAAATTATTGTTCTTGTCTCCGTTTTTAATGAGTTCCAGAAATTTCCTATCTCCATTCTTAAGAGAAAGATTATAGAAATGTATGATGTTTTTGCATCAAATTAAATTGTTCTTGAAATTTTAAATTTTTTATATATATTTAGATATTGAAATTCCAGAAAAAAAATTTCTATTTTGATGTAATTAGTTCTTGAAATTTTCGTTTTTATAAAGATTTTTCATTGCAATGAAATTTCTAAAAATCGTTCTATTTTAGGTGAAGTAAAAAGAAATTTTGTAAAAAAAAATTGGTCTTCTGTTCCTTTAAACAATAGTTAATAATTAATGTAGATTTAGGAGAATTAAATATTTGTCTGTGCCAGCTAGACCTAGATAGAACCACTAACAGATTTTTTAAAAAAAACTATTTTCCTATAGCCGAAAATAAATTTATGAAGAATGCAGTAAAATAAAATATCAGAATAATTTTACGATATAAAAAAAATATTTAGACTTCTGTGAAAAATGTAATATAACTTATTATTTATTAAAACGTTTATGCGGGCTTAGGCGGAGGTTTAATAACCAGAGTAGAGAAATAGTCAGATGAATAAAAATAAAGAGTCAAAAACATTCGTTAGCAGCACTATGAAGAGAATGATCGGAAGTTTCTATCAGAAGGCAAGATGTTGCAGAAGCGGTCATCTATTAAAGGATTTTTCAAAAACTATAAGTATTGACTTTTATATTGGTGTTACCTTTTTACATCTGTGTAAGGTTTTAACTAAATTTTCAAAAAAAAAACATTAGACTCTTCAGATAGCGGGGGTTTAGAGGCGAGATGTCTAGGTTTTTTTTAAATATTTACAGGTTAGTTTCTAAACCATGATTAAAATAATGCTAACGAAGGATGAAGAGACTTCTTTAGAAAAAATAAAAGAATTTATTTAGAGTTAAAGGGAAATACTTACAAGGGGGAGTATTTACAGGGAAATATTAAAAGAATCAAAACATGGAGATATTAAATAAGCAGAAAGTTGGATTATTTCCTCTAGGAGGGCGTTAGAAGTAACAAAACATTATGACTGAATACATATTACCGCGTAGCCGCATAGCTTTGCGAGCGGGAGCCGCTGACGAGTAGAGACGTCTTTCATTTACGGATGTTAGTGGGGTCCCTGCCTGAATATTAATTGGGATAGTTTTTCAAAAGCCTGATAGATGACGTTGTTCTGGAATATTGTATTAATTAAAAGTATCGTCCTCTGGGAAATGATCTAACCTTTTACAATTTTCGCTTTGAGTTATGTCTACCATCGGATGTTAATAAAACAAAGTATTAAGGCAGATGAGGATGAAATAAAATAGCTCCATGGGATATCCTACGTCTATTTAATCATTCAGCATGGGAAAATAAAACCAGCTTGAATCAATTTTCTTAAGAACCAGGCGTACGATATCCTTTTACGTTTTGTTTATGTTTCCTGCATTTAAGTTAGACATTACAGCATTTAAGTTAGAGTGTGAACAGTGTATATCCTTTAATTTACTTTTTCCCTAAAAAATTCTTGAAATGCAGTATATAAACTAACAGAACAGAGTCTTCTATTCTAATTAGATACCTTACCGGCAACTGCTTTTATGATTCACCGGCAGCGACCGCGTTCACATTCTACGTGACTAGAGATAATTGAAAGGCTTAGTACTCAATAAAAAGTGAAAAAATATTTATTTCGTAATAAGTTTGGTATGTTGCCGTTACTTATGGCACTTGCCATGGGCAAGCCCCCGCTGACACAGCAGTAGATTTTAAGCTGAAAGGAGCGTCTCTTGTTTTTTAAGTAGCGCCAACGAGGGCCAAGAGTACTACTTAGCTACACGCTCACCACATTTGCTTGCACAGCCTCTTTTTACAGGAGGACACAGTCACACATCTCACAGATAGCACACAGAATAACAACCATGCACGAACCGGGACTCCCAAAACACGAGGAAGACGCACTACCTCTGTGCCAGAAAGCCGGCATAAGTTTAATATAAAATTCTTATGGTATTGATGGGCATAGAAATGCGTTCATAAAACTCCGGCCAAACCGTCTTCTTTGTAATCTCTTACCCTTCCTCCCACATTAGATCGGACACTCGGGGTGTGTACTGTATTTGTTAATTCAACTTTTTTACACATCATTTGTGGCAACACTGTCGAATAATATTTCTCTACTCTAACAGCAGTAATAGGGATACACTTCTGAGTTCGTGAAGTTTATGATAAGATTTTAGCTCAAAATATATCAGTTACCTTTAAATAAAATGAATTTTAATATAATAAGAACTGCTTAGAACTAGAAGTCATGACACGACATTCCGTGTAATCGATAACATGTATTGTCAATTTATTGCAACAACTGACTGCTGCAACCTTTTATCCCAGGGGCACGCATGGCAAACCAACAGCGCCTTTCTCCAGGAAACGGAGATGCATCAACCTTTCATTCGAGCTATTCGTCAAAGAAGGGAACACTTTGCGCATCCCCCTTCTAATGAGTCGTAATAGACCTCCTGAGACACGCTCCGTCTTCATTTAGCGATCGGATGTCTACAATACTGCACAGATTCAACAAAAGACAATCCCCCCTCCCTTTCCTCCTGATTTTATGCCCAACCGCGATTTGAGGATGGAAAGGGAGGGGGGGATTATTCGAGGATATCATTTCAATTCTCTTCGATTGAAATAGTTGTTTGATATAATACAAGTTGAAACGATGTCACTGACTTTTTTTTAGAAGAAAGCATCTTGGAAATTGATCATCTGCTAAAAATATATATAAGGAAGTGACATTATAATTTAGATAAAGAAAGGATTTTTGGTAAATTACATTATATTTAATCACATTTAATATTATATGCAAAAGAATTTCTCTGAATCCTTGAAAGTGGAGTTTTATATTTTATGAATAATTTATTGTATAAAGATAAAGGATATCACTCTAAAAATTTATAAAGTATATCACTCTTAGTTCTAAAAAAGTTTAAAGAATTCGAAAATATTGTAAAGACTCTCCTTTTTATTCGAGTTAACAAAATTTTTCTTGATTTATTAAAATTTAAAACAAAGATGTTCCACATGGCTATACTTCTAGAATTATAAAGCTATCGATATTATTAAGCTAGATTAATCAACGGCTATTTCGATTCAGTTGATTGGATTGGCTTCCTTCTTTCAGCAACCAAGATTGTTGGTTTCATATATGCCAAATATTGAGTCTTTTGAATATTTTTTAATATCACTGGAACTGATTTTAGCCATAAGTATGACTCAGATTAGCCAATAATCTTTGCTAATCTGAGCCAAAAAAAATTGAGTACAGCTGAAATGATTTTGAATAGTGATTCAAAGATTCATAACTAGTTCCATTTTAATCATAAAAGAATCGAACTTTTTGGTTAAAATACTAGTATATCAAAGATATTTCTTTAAATAAGATTAATATAACCAATTGATTAATGAATAAAAAGGTTTACTATATTTTTAGTATTTCATTTATTGATTAAACCCCTGCAAATTATGATTATTCAATTATTGAAGACATTTTTCTAGTACCAAACATATGCATATCTTTAATGGTTTAAAAAATAGTTATTGGACTGCAATTAGGAAGCATTTCCATAAAAAATCTTCAATAATCACTAAAATATTCGATTTTAATAATCCCCTCTACAAAATATTTTTAAATTTCAAATTTTGACAGACCAGAAATTTTGTACCTTTTTTTATTGTGACAAATATTTGCCAGTCCTCTCTATATATCATATCGCCAGCAAACGAAAAAAATTAAAAAAAATTTTACTCATCTAGTTTTCTAAATGAAATATGTTAATAAAATATTGTTAAGGAATTTTTTTAAAAATTAAGGCCCCTTTGCAGAGGAAGTATGATGAAAAAAATCCAACAGACTAAAGAAAAAATAATCACGCTTTACTTTACATAAAAACAAGTACTCTTGGCAATAAAACAAAGCCCATATTTATGCAAGGACAACACTTGCAGTAAACTGTAAAATCCAAGCAGAAGATCGGTAATAAATAAGCGTAACAATACAAAGAGTATTCAATGCTCTAATATCTTCTACTACTCGCAACTAGGTTATTGGCTTGAATCTGAACTTAACTGCTTACTGACTCTGCTGTGACATCTATTCCATTTTTATGCTTTTTATAGATTCCAAGACAGGGCATAGAAGCTTCTAGACGGATCCTTATATATTGAACCCTAAGGATGCTATCACCAAGATTCTTGTCGTTTCTGGAATCTTTGATTTTTATGCCAAAGTCGCGAGATAGTCCTCAAGTTTGTCGACAAACGCGAGGATCATTTATTAAGCATCCAATAAGACATCGTTAGAGATAGTTGTAAAAATATCTTATTTATTTAATATCTTATCTATCTTACTTAATTATAATATCTTTTAATGTAAAAATATCTTACATTAAAAATATCTTAATAGACTTAGAACACCCGTAAGCAATATAACAAATTCGTAACAATATAGAAGTGTATTGAGAATCTTTTTTGTGCGATATAAAATATGTTAAATATTTCTTTTCTTTTTTTTAATTTTCTACAAAATTTTTAGTTTATTGGTCCACTAAAAAATTTAGTATGTTACAATAAGAAAGCAAAAATAAAAAAACTAAAAGGCCGATTATATACATTTTCACTTGTAATTCTATTAAATAAAAAGTAATAGTTTTAAAATGTATGAGTTATAAAGAAGATGTCTGCTATACTTGATTTTAAAGCTTAATATTATTTGTCAATGTCCAAAAATAAAAAAGAAACTATTAAATCTGTGCTAAGTCTAATGCTTACTTAACTTGAAAAAGAGAACCAAGTCTTCATACCTACGAATGAAACAAATGCCATGACGAAACGTTTGTAATAGAATGATATTTGCTTCAATTTCGACAATTCTTGCAATTAAAGCAAAATTAATCAGTAATTTTTTTTCGCCATTGTGATTTTAGCCATTTTTCTCTAGACGTTAAAGAAAAACTAAAAATTTTAGATGATTGAAATATATTTTTTTTTCCTTTTATAACATAAAGACAAGAATGATGAAAAGCGTGTAAAATGGGATTTTCTAAATAATCTTTTAGAAAAATGTTCTTCCCTGAATGGGAAGTGGTTTTTAAATGGACCTTCGGTCAATCTCTCTGGGCATTGATAAATGTGAAATAGAAGCAATAGATATATAGATTACAGAAAATGAGAGAACTGAAGTTAATCATTTCATTTCAGTTTCATTTTAGATAGAACTGATAAATATTCTGACATCTCAAAAGCGGTTCAAAAATAAATGGATCTTCTTTCAACTGGCTTTGATCGAAAAATTTTAGTGGACATCATAATGTAAGTGATAATAGACTGAGTAATATCAGTAAAAAAAAGTAAAAAGAAAAGAATAAAAAAAAATAACGAATTATTTTTTGTGAAAACGAAGTTACATTCCCATGAGCTCTACAAAATACCGAGAGTAATTGTGGTTCAATATATAATTTCTAAATTGATTGGTTTCTTCCACGGTTAGAGTTGTAAAAATTTTGCCTGTTGGAAAAATGTTTTAAATCATGTTAAAAGATTATTGTTTAATATTATTTAAGCTAAAAACTGCATTGTTGAAAAAAAATTGCAAAATCCAGATTTTATTAGCCATATAAAGTTAAATATTTTACTCATTCATACATTTTAAGCAAAACCAATTAAATATTTGTGTTACTGAAATTAATCTATTCTAAAGATTTAGATATTACGATTTTAAACCATCGTAACAGGCGTCCAAAACAATATAATCTAGTAAACGGGCTCTATGTCCTTGAGGAGGTTATTGATAATGAAACTGAACGCTTCATGATTCGACGTGTTTTAATAACAGAAGAATGGTATTTTTTTTATTCCTGCGATTAGTATATCAAAAATATTTTACAGCGCATGAAAGGAAGATTGTCTACCGATTGAAGGTCGCGATACAAACCTGAGACGCTACGGTCAGTAGCCGAGTAACATGACCATAATACAAAAGTCGACTTCGGTATCGTAGATGTTATTTGGCTTATGAAGCTATCTTCACAGTGCTCCCCCACCAGTGAGTCGGTGGAGAGACGAACGATTTTTATAGAGCCAAGCGTTATGGCGAGTTGCTGCTTGTTGCGTCAAGTGAGTCTGAAGACTTAGCTTTGCTGGCTTGCGTGAAGTGGGGTTGGTGGCTTTGTTTGCTTGCGTCAAGTGAGTTTGACGACTTCGTTTTTGCCGCGGGTAGATTTTGCAGGAGGTTGCGTTGCTAAGGTCACCAGTGTAGCGATTAAAGGTCACGATACGAACCTGCGAAGCTAGGGCCGGCCAGTAGCCGAGTAACATGACCATAATACAAAAGTCAGCCTCAGTATCGTAGATGTTATCTGGCTTATGAAACTAGCGCGAAAATTGTATAAAAATTGAGATATCTTTTTTTTATCGGTATACTTATTGACAGAAAAACGCAAAATTTATTTCTTTGTATAATTTAAACCATTTTTCTAGACGTTTATGCTATTAGAAATAAACAATTGGACAGCAACTAGAATGAACATTCTATACATTGAATTTGTGGTAGTTAATTCAAAAAGGAAGGCATTTACCAACTGCAGAACAAAATTTATTTATATGGATACATTTTTTTCTATATATTTTTTAACCTAACTTAAATTGTTTCCACTTCGTTTTGTCAAAAAAATATAGTAATTGGTTATTTCGGAGATTATTTTACATCTCATTATGAAGAGAAATTAATCTTTTAATAAAGTAACTACTATTATGAATTTGTTTAGTTTTTGTATAGAATAGAATAGATAAATAGAATTTTAAAAATAGACAGAATTTGAAATACGAATCTGTCCATTTTTATCACA
>JAOUZG010016644.1:3370993-3399759 GCA_026289955.1 Argiope argentata | reverse complement strand
GGAGATTTTTTTTGCTTGTGCCCAGCTAATGAAAAAGTACAGAATCTGATATATTGTGAGCGATGTAAAAGATGAGGAGCTATCATTTTAAAGGGGACTTAGAGCAGAAATGTGATTAAATACAAAATTTAAATATTTTAGCTTAAATTCTTTTATTAACTTTTCAGTCATACTTTTCACCTTAAGCAAGATTTCTTGAATTACTAAGATTACTTTCATTGCTTAGCAATATATTTCAGCAAAAAGTGAAGAAAATGAAGATTGAAAACAGAAAGATTTAACAATATCTCTATCTATAATAAATGTAAGGGGACCAGACATTTAAATCAGCTGTGATAATCTAACTCTTTGTCCCAATATTACCCAATATTTTCGAATTTTATATTCTTAATTTCACCACTTTGTAAATATAGTCAACCAATCAAAGTGTATTAGGTGTATTATGTAAGTAAATTTAAAAATTAGTCGTTTCTTTTGATATGAGATGCAATTTATCAAAGTTGGTTGATATTCCGGAATTAAATACTATTAATATGATGTACGAAAACTGCTCATTTGGTACAATTTAAAATTTCAATTTATCTTGGAATCCATCACGGCAAAGAAAGAAATGATCATTTTTGTCTTTAAATAAACTTTCGATTATCTGTGGTTATTATTATCCGAATTAATTTCGATACTCATGCTTATTTTATTTGGTCACCTTAAGATTTCTTGACAATTTTAATAAACGAAAAATTCACTTGCTATTTTTCCAATACGAAGGATAGAAAATTTAACCAGCTTGTTGTTAATATTAGAACTAGATACTATTCGCAAACCATTGGAGACAGTCGGGTGAAGTCATGTATCAAATGTAAATCTACTTGAAATCTTAAACTTGTCAAAGCAGGCAATAAAATTCCCCTCCAACAGAAAGGGAAATTAAATTATTCGGGAATTGAATAATGAATGCTCTCGAAGTTCCAGAACAAAATGGATATCAGCTCATAAATTGAGTCCGAAAGATATCCCAGAATATTTATTAGAACATTCGTAAAGATTCAAGATTAAGAGCAAGGGATTTGTTGTCCTGTACATCAACATTCTGGTATAATTTATTTTGTCGCTATGTAAAAGGATATGCATATAAAACTATCTGAGATAGAAATTCTGAGATCCTTTATAGTGCACTTTATAAGGCCTCTTCTTTTAATTATTTATCGATTTAATTTTACATTCCAACTTAAAGTTAACATTATATCTTAGGTTAATTTTTCATTTCAGTAGTTATTTGAAAATGCAATATTATGTGCATATTATTATGTATAAACGTATATACTCATAATTCCACGGTCTCTATTTTTGCAAAAAATGTTGTTATAGTGAACTTTCAATGTGTATAAATACTTTTAAATCCAAAGTCAGAGTAATGATACAGATAGATACCATCCCTCCGGGTGGCACCCCGAAAAGAGGATGGGATGCTTCCGGCATAGTGGTTGGATCTCGCCGCCATGGAGGGTACACAGATACCTGGAGGGTCTGACTCCTACCATCGATGCCAGAACGTACTTCCTATGGGAAAGGTTGTGCCGTGCTCGGTGATGGCGGGTTAGGACTCAACCACAGTTCCCACCAGTGTTGCTGTTGAGGCGATCCGGTCATTCAGTTTTATGGTTTAAATATTTGTGCCTTCCTGGTGGGTTAGAGATTCTAGTATGATTTCTCTTCCTTGAAACTGATGATGATGTCGTGTCCGCTTTTTACCACGGGAAGAAGGGTGCAGTAGCTTCTGAGGTTATGAACCCCTGAGCACCCGAGGGCAGAAGTCTGACTTCTAGCTCATATGAGGATGAAACACACACCCACACGCTTGCACAACCCCTTTTTACAGGGGGGGGGGACATTCACACATCTCACAGATAGAACACAGAAGAGCAACCATGCCTTAACCGGGACTCACAGAAAAAGAGGAAGATGCGCTACCACTGTGTCATAAAGCCGACTCCTTGCAATTAAATTATCGATATCATTTTCCCGTCGTTTTTCAGGTATAATTAAACACTATAGCATCTTCTGTACGATTCTCCTTATGAGAATAAGAATTGTTTTAATTAATTATGATATTAAGATGGAGAGGAATGCAACAGCAATGAATTTAGCAGTGTCTATAAGACTACATTAGGTATTTTGTTTCATGATGTGCCAGACTATGAATGAATAATGTTATGATGAAGTTCTGAATGACAGTTGTTGAAATAAAATAAATATTTTTTTTTATTTTAATACAATCTTAAAAATAGAAATTGCTGTGTTATGCATATGCGATACATTTCGTTGTTTGCGTCTGATTTTAAACAGCAATTCAAATCTCATTATGCCAAAAAGAAGGAAATCCAACCTGTGTTTTGTCTACGGATATATCATAATTTTACTTTTGTAACTGTCAAAATATTTCTAAATATATGCTATGAAAAATTGTTTTGTAGCTATTTTTGATTATTTCTAGACATATTTGTATGTTTGTTTGATGTTGCGTAACGTGCCCATGTCATATCGGGTGGCGGTTAGACTTAAGTTTAAAGCTAATTTTTCTTCTTGGATGCTATGCCATGGGCAACGTCATGAGGGCACTGCTAGCATACTATATACCAACAGCTCGGTTAACAGATGGCACCACGAAAATTCTGCTCCATTTTTTTTCAATTCTTACGATTAGTTCACATTCTCCCTATATTTATGGGTGCAAAAGGGGGGCATTTTTTTTAAATAGTGGATGACAGTGGATGATTTTTTCAAATATTCATTCATTAATTAAATTTAGCTAATTTTTATTGCTCTAAATACTGTTTTAGCAGTTTGTAATGAAAATTGAAATCAACAAGCCGCAGCTCAGTCAATAAAATGCAAGCTATCGGTATTTTTCACATGAAGGTGAAGAATGCAAATTCAAATTTTGCGAAAATAAACGATTTTTTGATAAATTATTAATATTAATTGTAATTATTTAATAAAAAGTAACTAAAAGAAAAAATTTCTTCATTGATCTACGTAGAAATAAACTTATTTTTTTTAAAAATGTATTACTTGTGTTATAATTAGGATCATGATTATACTGTAATCAATCAAATATTATTAGTTTGTTTTTTACCAATGTCACTCTTTTGCATTACATATTTATAAACATAGAACTTGAATTTAGGTAGTATTTTGTGCAACGTGGATAATAATAGAATAATAAGGGATTCGTTTTGACAAGATTTTTAAAATAAAAGTAATTAACCTGAAAGTAATCTTTAACATGATTGTGAAATTAGACATTTGCTGAAATCTGAGCATAAAATGACGTATTTATCAAAACAGGCAGCTCAAAAAGTACAGTGTTTGATGTTGCAAAATGTCTAAATCCACTACGTGTCTCACTACATGGAATTTAACGTCCTGTCGGTCCCTTTTTTATTTCTTTTCTTTTGAATTACGTTTGAATTATTTGACAACTCAAATGTGCGACTTCAATTTAGTTTTAGATTCCAATACACATCTTTAAAAAAATAAAAGGCCATAACTTCACATAAAAGGTAAGATCTCAGATGGCAAGTAAAATTGCATTTGTCTTATGTCTGTGATCAATTTCATTATATTTCAGATATTCCCCGTTACATTAACATAATGGCATTCCTTCTTCTTGCCGTTTCCGTTGTGCATGAACTAAACCTGATTGCCCAATGCATTATTACTATAAACAATAATTTTCAAAAAGCATTATCCTCGTATAAAGGAATTACTCTATCTTTTATTTTTAAATATAATGAATAAAAACCAATGGACATCCCTTCTGGACATCGCCAAGACAAACAAGCGATAAGAATCTGCTGGCCAATTCCAGAAGACTTCATCTCTTTTTGGACTGCCCTGGAAGGGAGCCAGCAAATGAATAAAACTGTCCGTCCGGCCCACAAAGCTTGTGTCGTAAATGCAACGCGCAGCGCTATCAGTTCGTAAAACACAAAGGACAAAAAAGATCTAAAAAAGAAATTCAGAAATGCATTTCTATCAGAGGAAGTGCTGCGTTTGGCAAACAGGGTGAGTTGCCAACAATAAAACTATCTTTCATTGCAAATAGTCAACTTCCATTAGGACTAATTTATCAAAATGGCTTAATGGCATCAAAAGACTGAGATTGTTGAATGTGTTTATGGATTCATCAGAGTGCCGCTAGGGTTATTGGACAGAAAAGTAGTCCTTAACTGAGGTGGAAAATTCATTTTAGCCATATTGGCTGCAGTTCTTAAGTGAGATCTGTTAAATGACTGAGCGGAGTCATATTGTTTTGCTTACTCTGATCTTAAAATTTGGAATTCCAATTTGGGAAGATCTAATTACTTAAGATAATTTCCTTCTGGAATTGTTTATTCGTGGAATCCATTTTAAATGAATAGTTCTTTAAATTTTCCAACTATGCATCTAGAAAATATTTCATCTCATTTCCATACGTCTCAGTCTTAAAGGCATTTTGGAAAAAATTAAACGGAATATAAGATTTGCTTGAATTTATTATATTTTGATTGAATTATAAGATTAATTGGGGAGAAAATTTCAAAAAACAATCTATTTATATATTTTCTTACACAAATTATAGAAAAAAAATTCACTACTTTTCCGTTAGCCGGGTATCAGCGAAAAGTCACCAAATATTGTAGAATTCCGCCGAATTTCTTACAGGAATTTTAAAGCGAAAAGTCGCCAAATAATGTTGAATTCTGCCAAATTTCTTTGACGAATTTTCTCAAACACCCAGCTAACGGAAAAGTACCAAAATTTCAAATGTTACTATATTAATTAGAGCAATAATAATGAATTAGAGTATTAATTAATCAAATCTACAATATTGGTTAGAGCATTATATAATGTGTTAAACACTGGATTAGTGCAATGAATTAGTTTGTAAGATATAACTACTAACACTTAGATATATAACCTAGAATTTGTTAAATAAATTTTTATTGTTGATTGATTCAATTTAACGGCATTAATATACCATTCCTTTGTTTGCAGACTAAGTGGAATTCCTTTAACTCTTTTAAGAATTATCAGAACCCTAGTAGAACACAAATATTGTACAATATTGTATGACATTGATCAATATTCGCAATATTGTTTTATATTGTGGAATATTGTTTAATATCGTATTATATCTCACAATATTATACAATATTGTGCAACAGGCTGTGTTAACTGGGAATGGCTTAGCCTAGGCTGCTGTTACTGACTTGAAAAGCGAGACAGATATTTAAACGGAAAGGCATCAGACATGTTATAGACAAATCTAATTAGAAAAAAAAACTATTCGTTCTAAAAGTTAATCAAGCAATAAATTGTTCATATTTGTTATTAAAAACAAAACTGAATTATTCGCTTCAAATTAGATTATAGAACAATTAAATAATCTTATATGTTCATTGATAAAAACAATTCCTGATATTCTTCAGAATGGCGGCCAACTAACTTTATCCCACTTAATGAAGATAGCAACAGTAAATGCTTCGAAAAATAGACTCAACGCATTTGCCGCTACACTTTGCTTTCTTTACTTACATATTTCTTTTATTTTGAGAAGGTTGCTTAAAATATTTATTTTAATTTAGCGTGAAATGTATGCGCATTACGGTATTAAAATTATAATTAATATTTTAAATATTTTAATACTGGCAGTTTTTTAAAAGAATCATTATCATCTATTTAAAAAATAATTTTCATAAAAAAAATTTTAAAATCATTATTAGATTTTTTTTAAAAAAATTCATAATAATGTATCACAATTTAAATAATACGCACGCACAAATTTTATGATTTTTTCCATATATCGTTTTATTTTTAAAGATATCCAAATTTGAATATTGCATTTTTTTAACAAATGCAATAGCAGTACCCTGTGAAGACACCATTGAAGTGATAAAATTTTATTTTTATTTTTAAAAAAAACATACAAAATATTTTATTGTTTCCTCTTTAAATTACAACGATTGAAAAACAAATGCATGACATGAGAATTCAACTTAATCAACAACGTGAAAAATCTACAATCTATTCTCCTAGATTTTCAAGATAATACAAACTTAAAACGAGTACTTCATTACGTTATCAACGTTTTAAAATCTCTTTTTTTAATATATCCCCCGCTCTAATGATCACCAAACAGCTCATTCATGAATGAATTTCAAATTCCATTACATTAGAGAGCACTAGATGCCGCCACTGTATCACAATATGATTTGGCCGAATTTAAGTTAATGCTTCAAATCATCTCGCAGAACAATAAATATTAAGTTACCGAATATATTAATGACTAATATTATTGGCATATCTGGGCATTTTGTTGTCATATGTAGTGCTCTTTTTATGTGAGGCTACTGCTTTAATAACTAATCAATAATTCCACATTTTCAGCGGCATTTTCAAAGTTTTCAGCACATTTCAACATTTTTATTATTTATCAGTAATCTTACGAGAATGCCCTAATTTATTACTGTCTAATTTTTTATTTTAATAGTTTTGTCAAATTATGCAAGTTTTGATTTATTATAGAAAATGGGCATTTTCATTTCTAATATATAAAAATGAATATATTGTTTGTTCGTACTTTATGCCCTGCCGCACCGTTCAACTAATTGTGATGAAACTTGGTGAACTTATGGCTCCCGACTACGCAACGGTTATAGGCATAGGTACGAGCATAATGCATTCAAACCAATGTCTATTTTGTAACGGTTGGATTTATACTGTCATCACAAGCAGATTTCTAATCTTGGCAGAATTAATAAAAATTTAATAAATGCTTAAAAATATAATTATTTACATTCGATGGCTAACTTTTCATCCATGATAAAACTAGCATAAATTTAGTCATGTGAACCAACCTCGTGAACTATTCTATCAAACCAAATGAAAAGTGTGGTTTAAATCATAATTCTACTGTAAATGTATATGCGTTGGCTCTCTGGCTCAGAGGTAGCGCGTCTTTCTCGTCCTCTGAGAGTCTCGGGTTCGAGTCCCGGTTCGGGCATGGTTGTTCTTCTGTGTGCTATCTGTGAGGTGCGTGAATGTGCCCCCCTGTAAAAAGGGACTGTGCAAGCGAAAGTGTGATGAGAGTGTAGCTAAGTCGTACTCTTGGCCCTAATTGGCGTTACTTTAAAAGCAAGAGACGCTCATTAGGCTTAAGTCTACTGATGTTTTCATCAGCGGAGCTTGTCCAATGGCAAGTGTCATAAGTAATAACAAATGTATGTGCTATACACGCAAATTGGCGAAATCGGTCTATTTATTCAGTCTTGTAGGGGGCGGGATATTTCTCGAAACATTCGGTCAGTTAGGGAAAAGAGCTAGCGATCACTGGGGGCGTATTTAGGCTTCAAGAGCTTTTTAAAGTTTGGGTAGAGAGCTCACTCTCTGTTTTTCTGTCCAGAAACTTTTCAGGGAAAGAGTATTTTTAAAGATTCACTTGAAAATGGCATATGGTAGAGAATAACAGAGCATTGATGATGTATCTAGATATTATGAGCTACTACATGAAAAGAAAATTTTCAAAATCAGTACGGCTATTGCGCTTGATGATTGAGAATGATTTTTTTTTCAATGACGAATATACATCAAAGTAATATTTTTGAAACTTTTATCAAAGGCAGAAGGTGGAGGAAGCTTAGGCGAAACGTGATGACATATTTCATATAAAATAAAAATTGGTGAAATTGGACCAATGATACGGATTGGGAAACTGGTTTTTGATTATGATTGACCAATTACTGTAATTGAGAATTTTTATTTTATTATTTAAATATTCTATCCATACGAAATAGCAAAGCCTATTTTTTCTACCTCTCGCACATCACAGTAGTACATACTCATTATAGTACATTTTTTACTTCTTATTACTGTCTGGCCGAGTTGCGTTGTGCGCTGTGTTTGTTTCCTGTCGTGTGCAATGCTAGAAACTGATGGCAAACTATGAAAGACCGAATATCAAACGATTCCTAATGTAAGTCAAAGAATCGTGTTCGGGGACCTCTCACCTATCCCTATTATTATTATTCCTGCGTCGATGAGAAATGGAATCGAAGAATACCAGAGTCGTTGCGGGACCGAAACGGAAGTGTCAAAATGGCAGTTGAGTTAATTAAAGCGGAACAAGCGAACCGGAAGTGGCAGACGATCTTTTCCCCTAGCGGCCGATCGAGGAGCAGCAGCTAGATACTGGCGCCAGACTAATGAGACTCGAAATCACATTGCGCTCGCCGTGGAGGGGGGGGGTATGTTTTATCGCCTCTTTCCGCACCTCGTTTGGGGATCTCGGTCAAAAAGAGTTTGATTATGACTGCACGAAACACAGGGGTAGATTTTTAACTTCTGTCCCGTTAATGCCCTCTTTTTTTTTTCTTTTTCTTTTGCAGATAAAATGGAGTGATATCGGAAAAAGGAAAATTTGAATTTGAATTATTCTTAAGTAATGTAATCGTGAATTTGAAGAGTCGCATGTTTTTTTTCCTTTTCTTCTTCTTTTAATTGTTTGATGAAAGAGCGTTAAAAGAAAAAAGAAAGTTTCGAACGAAATTTAAAATAATGGAGGGGAGGGAGGAGTTAGAATGAGAAGATATGTAGAATTTTAACAGAAACCCTCCTACTGCACAATTATTTCCTCCGAATTATTTGACATATATTGCTTTTATTTGTTGCAACAAAAAAGTCTTCATTTTTAGCTATATTATTCACATTCAGCTTCACTCTTTGTTTTTAGTTGTATTATTCACATTCAGCTTTGCTGTAACAAAAATTTTTTTCATGTTTAGCTATAATATTCACATCCAGCTTTGCTGTAACAAAAAAGTCTTCATATTTAACTATATTATTCACATCCAGCTTCGCTCCCCATTTTCAGCAGTATTATTCACATTCAACTTGGCTGTGACAAAAAAAAACATATTTAGCTATATTATTTACTTTCAGGCCTTGCTGTAACAAAAAAGTCTTCATATTTAGCTATATTATTTACATTCAGCTTTGCTCTATATTTTTAGCTATATTATTTACACTCAGTTTCGCTCCTCATTTTTAGCTATATTATTCACATTCAGCCTCACTCCTCATTTTTAGCTATATTATACACATTCAGTTTCACTCCACATTCGTAGCTATATTATTCACATTAAGCTTCCTTCTTCAATTTTAGCTATATCATTCATATCTTTTTGATGATACTTGTCATCAATATTCCAATCCAAATTCCCTCCGTTCAATTAAAACTATAATGAATAAATTCAATTCAATTATAAACAACGGGATGTAAAAGAACTTGGTACTTTATTAAAATTCAGAAGGAGATATATTTGAATGAAAATATTAAAAAACAAGGGTTTTTATTCACAACACTCATATTAAAACTGATAAATGTGAAACTTAGAGGGGACATTATACCTGTTAAGTTAAAAATAAAAAAAGGAAACACAAAAAGATATTCTGATATCTTTCACCGAATTTTTAATTAAAAAGTTCTAATTTAAAGTAAATAATTTCATTTACGTGTTTTTATATCTGCAAATACCATAAATGATCATTAACACTAATAGAAGCTTGTAGAAGCGTGTAAATTTCTAAATATTATCACCTTAAAACCTGATTCGATAATAAAGCACATGGTTTACAAACGCAGTCGCTTATTTCTACGCCTAACTGACATTTATTATCATGTCAAAACATGATGTTGTTTTGGGTATGAGGTTTACGGCGTCAACTAAAATCTGTAAGTGAAAAATTAAAATTTTATAATCTACACGAGCATCTCGAAAAACCAGCTTTTAATAATGTGTTGCCAATCCATTTACAAAAACTCTGATTTTAAAAAATAAGTTAATGGCTACAGCAAATAAAACCTAGAAAGATGTCATTTTGAGCAGGTGATTATGTGAAACGAAGTAAATAGGAAATGTGATATTTTTTCAAACAACGAATGCGGGACAAAGTTTTTCGGATCGTTTGCAGTACTAAAGGGACTCATTCAATGAAAGGATTTAAACGAATAAATAATATAATTTAACTTGCACGAGCACGTTGTGGTTGGCCGTTCAAGAAATGATGTTCTGGCATGATACATTGAAATATTCATAGCATATTTCCTTTTAAACTTTATTACGTACTAATATTAAAAAGCATCACAGAAAAGAGGATGTCCTTAAGGGCATTTATAACGCAACAAGTGAATGATGATTGGCATGACAGTGACATCGCAAAAACACATTGGTTCATTCTATAAGAACTCAAAAAAAAAATTCTGGCAGATAAATGAATATTTCCTTGCGGAATAATGTGCTGGTGCGAAAATTTCAAATAGAAAAATTTTAATTATTTTCTTTGCCCTTAATAAAATGCAACGCGATGAAAGTTAAAATTAATGTTGCAGACATGTAATATTGCAAGAGAACATATTCTCATTTCAGACAGAAGATTATATCTTTAGCGCAAATTTTTAATCCTAAAATCTACAATTTTGCCAATTTAATTACTTTAATTAACCCTAATTTTTCTAAAATTTGTACACAATCTTGAAAAATATCTTTAAATACCTTTTTTTAAAAAAATAAAAAGGAATACCATTTTAATGTAGAATGTTTTATCTTGACAGGTGACAGTTAGAAACAAAACCATTTTAAAAAATATGATAATTTTCAATTTAAAATTCTAAAAACAAATAACTATTAAAAGTATAAGAACTAATCGACAGCTTCACTCTTATAAAAGCAACGATTTATTTAAAACCTAGTATTCGATATTTTACGTGAAATATTATTCACGGTCACATTTAAAGTTGTCATTTCGGTACTTTTCAGTTAGCCAGACGCCAGCGAAAAGTCACCAAATAATGTAGAATTCTGCCAAATTTCTTTGCCAAATTCTTTGGCGATTTTTCACTTTAAAATCACTTTTAGAAATTTGGCGGAATTCCCCATAATTTGTCGATTTTTCACTGCCTCCCCCCCAGTTAACATAAAAGTACCAAAAAGTTTATTTTCACAACCTTTTGTTTAAGAATGCATATTAGTTTTAAATATGATAAATATTTATTATTAACGAGAAATATATTACAAAAGGATTCGCAATTTTAGAGTGAAATTATCCGCAATAAACCTGTACAGTTTCTTCAAACTCTTCCTTTTCCTGTTCTGTTTTCAAAGGATCCGTTATTGACCGATCCACCCAGGTAGAGAATTGGAGGAGCACCGTCGTACAATTTCCTATTTTTAGAATCGCACGTGAAATCCTTTCTCTAATCTTATTTTCTTAAAGTGATTTAAGCGAGGATGTTTTGATGAAGTGGTAGAAAAATCGATAACAGTCTTCATGAATTCTCGTTAATGTTAATGTCAAATATAGATTTAAAATCAATTCTTTTCATACTGAAATATTATTTGAAATCTAAGAGAACATTATATGCCCACATATTTTTTTGAAAAAATGTGAATAAAATTTCATACATGTAGTTATTATACTTATTTATATACGTAACTTCAGAATGTATATTTATTTATTTATTGAACATTTGGAAATCCCCGTTCACGTCTAAATATCACATGGTACTTTCAGAAATAGACATTACATAAAGACATTACATGCAGTACAGTGATTCACGTATCACATTCACTTGCACAACCCTTTTACAGAGAGGCACATTCAAACATATCACAGATAGAACAGATGAAGAACAATTATTCCCGAACCACGATTCGAACCTAGGACGCCCAGATCACGGGGAAGACGCGCTATCCCTGCACCAGGACGCCGACTTCAGATAATATTGACACAAAAAAAATCAAAGCTCGAATACAAAATTTGTGTCTACCGTCACTTAATACAGAAAATTGAGCTTTAAAATGTACTTAAATAAATTGGTTTCGGTTCCGTTTACCTCAGAAAAGTTGTATATTAGTGAGGAATAAAATTAATAAAAGACGAAATAAATTCATTGATATATTTCTCTTCTGCGTGAGATTTAAAATTCACAAAAAGGATTAAAATAGATTGTACGTCTTTGCATATTTTTTTAAAGTTTCATTCTGTTGTTTATTATTACATTAAATACTAAGTATTCAACTACAAAAATGATAAAACTTATTTTATAAAAATTGGACTTTATCTTCAACTAACATATTCACCTACAAATTTATTTTAAATAATGTAAGATAAAAATTATGTTCTTTTTACTTTCTCGTAAGAAAAAAGAAAACATTGTAATAGTCAAAACAAAATACTGAAAAATTTGAAAAATCTCCAAATTTCCTTGAGAATAGAGCTTAATTTTTGAACACAATTCATTTGAGAAAAGTTTGTCTGTCCGTCTATCTGAGTATATGGGAGTATGATAACAACGACAAAAAAATTGTATAGATATAATTTGGCACACAGATTAAACATCTAAAATGCCCAAATTACATGATTGATTTTCTGATACTTGTATTGTTAGCAATTAATCCCCAAATACGCCGGCTTTCTTGCCCAGAGGTAGCGCCTCTTCCTCGTGTTCTGTGAGTCCCGGGTTCGGGCATGATTTTTCTACCTGTGAGATGCGTAAGTGTGCCTCCCCTGTAGAAAGGGGCTGTGCAGGGGTGTGGATGTGTGTTTCATCCTCATATGAGCTAGAAGTCAGACTTCTGCCCTCGGGTTCTCAGGAGTCTATACCTTCAGAAGCTACTGCACCCCTCTTTCCGTGATAAAAAGAGGACACGATATCATCATCATCAATCCCCAAATAGCGAATATTAACTTACGTTAAGTACATTGATTACGTAATTACGAAATGTTAAATAATCGGTATGTTGAAAATAGCATTTAATACGCAAGTAGCAAGTTTCTTTTTTTTCTAATATGAAAAACAAACAATTCTCATGCGTGGAATATTCAAAATAAAATTCTGAGCTGTAGAAACATTTGTGACTATCTGAGTATTTTTTTCTTTATAATTAAAACTCTACAAAAGTCACAATAGTTAAGAATTGTGGTCAGAAAAATATTATGCATATTTTACCGGTTTTATTGCAACTAAAACTTTCTTAAAAATTATCCAAACTGAGAGTTTATCTGTTTAACAATTTATATCTGTATCATACACTTTATTCTCTTATTCAGACTTTATAAAGTGAAAACAAATCATGTCCTGGGAAAAAAGACTTGCTTGTATGTAAGTTGTTCGTAGGTAAGAGCGGAAAGTATTCAATGAAATATGCGCTAAAAGAAAAAATGGGTTAATAATGTGTCAAAAACTAAAAATATAACAATTGGAAATGTAAATGGATGCCTGGATCCGATTCCTAGTGTTTTCGAAAAAGTTGACTAAGACGCCTATCTGTATCTGTATAATATCGGTCGCTGGGCCATTGACCAGAGAGGAAAGGGATAATGATGCCTCGGGCATCAATCTTTTAAAGCGCCATCAGGATGAACATTAATGCGTTAATATCATCTTTCTCAAATGAACATTTTAAAATTCACTTCATGCAATTATGAAATGAATAAAAAGTACTATTTCCCCCCAGCGGCTATCCAAATTTACTAAGCAACTGATAATAATTGAGAGAGTGTTTTTTCAATCCTTCTGTATTATATCATGGACAACTGTTGCCCTCGCCATGCTACTGTTCTCTATGAGTTTGAATACAGATGAATAAATACAGAATCCATTTAACTGGGTATTTTTCTTAAGTACTAAGAATAATTAATCAATTGATATAATTAAGAATTATCAACGCTATAATTTTTAGCGGGTTCAACTGTCAATATGCGAAGTCCTGAAAAAGGCAGTTATAGTTATGGAGAAGGGATCTTTTATAACTCAAGAAATCTAGGAGGAAAAAACAATAATAGCAATGCATTTTCAATGTTTAGAAACTTTAAAGGTGATATGAATAAACTTTAAGCATCTGAATTTAAAATAATGGCACTGTAAATGTGTCAATAAGTTCCAAGAACTGTTGAACGGAGATAATTGGCCTTTTGAAAGAACCCTTAAAGAAACTACGAAAAAACACAAAGGAAATAGAGAAACACGAAACCTCTTAACAGTGATTGATCATTTGACCGCTCTTATAAGACTTGATCCTTTAATGACCCTCCCATTGTGCCATGTGTGTTTCTCTCTCTCCAAGAATGAGTTGTTCGGACAATGCATCAGTTGATATGTGGTTTTATTTGTGGATTCATTCTTAAAATTTCAAGTAAACAAGTTTGAAAGACCTTGACGAAAGGAGTCTATTGGCAATGATTTTGATTATGGTGACATTCATCTCGGATAATCAGGGTTCTACAATTATTTTGTATTTTAACTGAAAGTATTTATAAAGCTTACAATGAAATGTACTGAAAATTGCCTCTCACTGTTCGTAAAAAAAATAGAAAAAATATTCAGTTCACAAAAAAAAAAACCCGCCTCCTTACGGGAGACTTTTGTGTTAAGATCTTCAAGGTGAAATATAAGGCTTTGAAATCGAAACCAAACCCCTAATATTCACTAAACTAAACATCATTTTGAAAAGGGAAACACGTCTTAGCAACAATGGATTAACCCTTCGCACTCCGATGGAGCTTCTGAGGCACCATTCAAGACAGTGCCTTAATTTGACGTTTTATTTATTCATTTTTTCAAATTTAATTGTTAAAAACGACTACATAATGGTTAAGGGCAATAACAAATCTTTGTATTAGGTGGATAATTTTGCATATTATTTTTTGGAATGTGAAGGGTTAAACGCGTTTCAACTTCCACGAAATTAGCAGCATTTATCAGTTGGTAAACTTTTGGTGTTTCTAAAATAATTCTAGTTTATCGCCTTCTTTGACGATCAACAAGTTCGTCGAGTATGTTAGTTGTATCTAATTTTATCTTTTATCTTTAACTTTGATGTTTATGATTTCCTCAAAAAAGTAAGCATCGAATATTGCTGGATATTATTGATATGTGATAGATATTATTGATATGTGATCATCAGAGTCTTACTGACGGCGGAAGCAACATAAATAAGCAAATTCCTAATAGAGGACATAATCTTGAATCTTCCATGATTTATCTTTATAGATTGTGGACAAGTTTTCCAATGGAAGCTGGTGTCCGATATTAATTGACTGTGCAGCCTCAATTATCAAAGGACAACCGTCGATCATCCGCAAGCAAATGGCCTTACAGAGCAATTCAACAAAACACTAGCAGATATGTTCTCCATGTATGTTAATGTCGATGCATAAAATTGCTATTTTGGCAAACGTTTGGATACCATACATGAACTTTTGGGTTGTAGTAAAGATTAGCGTACGTACCGAGTTTGTGGCCACTATGGTAACCCAACGGAATGCTCTTCTAGCACCTCTATGCTGTTTTGTTTATTACTTTTAACAAAGGTTGATTTGAACATGAACTACGACTATTGTATAAAAAATGTTACATTAAAAAATAATTTTAAAAATCTCGATTCCAGATTTTAATTTTGTTCTTTATAACAATTAAAAGGTTTTTTTAATAACTAATACGGCACTGCACTTTTCTTTTTAATGTGAATACGAACACAAAATATTTATTCTTTTGCAATTTTTAATTGTGAATATGAGCTTTAAAAAATCGTCTGCATTCTTACTTTAAAAGTCAGATGCAATGGAATTCTTCGCAGTTCTGATAATTCTTTTGTTGCTCTAATGGTTGGCTCCCTTGATAATTTGATATGTCTAAAATTGGGCAAGAATGGATGTCAGGTAAATAGATTCGAAGACAGCATTCCGAACCTATAGAATGGATGAAGAGAGAGGGGAATATATATATTTTTTACGAGTTGATAGAGTAAGGAAAGGACGCTTGTTTGAAATTTTGTATGGAGAATGGTTTGATTGCTTCTTCCTCCGTTCATTCCCTTATTTTAATTGTGTACTGTTCCTGTTATTCACACAGTCCTTATGTTCAATGTGCTAGCGAAGCTACTAGGAACCCACCCTTGCTACTAGCGAAGCCGTAGGATGTTTTTTTAAGTTAAAAAATTCTGCCCGGCGCCTTCTACAGATGTCGAAGGCATCGCATGTTCTAAATTTTGCTCTGCATCAAACAGACCGATTGTGCCGATCTGAAGGAAAAAAAAAACAATACTTATAAAAACCATAACTATATTGCTGAAAGTAGTACCGTAACTGTTCCTCAGAATTGTTTGTTTATTTTGTCCGCCATCTTCATTGGCGACTTGGCGTCCTTGGTGAAAAAGGGGGGTTCAATAAACTTCACTTTTATCAATTTTTAAAATATTTTTACACTAACTTAGGATCTCACCCCTGCAGGTACTAGGATCTCACCCCTGCTGCTAGCGAAGCCGTATGATGTTTTTTTTAAGTTAAAAAATTCTGCCCGGTGCCTTCAACAGATGCCGAAGGCATCGCATGCTCTAAATTTTGCTCTGCATCGAACAGACCGATTGTGCCGATCTGAAAAAGACAATACTCATAAAAACCATAACTATATTGCTGAAAGTAGTACCGTAACTGTTCCGCAGAATTGCTAGTTTATTTGTCTTTATTGGCGACTTGGCATCCTTGGCGAAACAAGGGGCTCACTAAACTTCACTTTTATCAATTTTTAAAATACTTTTATACTAACTTAATTTTTAAGAATGTTTTTTTTTAAATCTGCACAGATTGTTTGTAAACAACTCCGATATTTTTTATCATCCCTCACCTTAACTTTAATTTGTCAGTTAATCATGTTTCGAACAATTGAGCTCTTCTTTTCATCTCGTGAAGCAATGCCGAGCTTTAATTACTCGATATCACCTCGCTTCTTTTTATATGCACTTAATGACTTGAATAGCTTTAACGACTGGTTGCTTAGTTACTAGAATTCTTGAAACAAAGACGTTCCACCTGCTGACCTGAGCATTCAGCAGAGAGGAAAAAAACAACAACGTTAACTGCAGCCCACGCTTTCAAATTAAAACAAAGAAGTAATTAAATATCTTTTAATTAGTCTTGAGTGCATTGTTAGCTGGAAAAGTACTCCTGCAATGTCTTCTGGTGTCAAAGTTCTTTGCTTTAATTTTTCGCTTTGTTTAAACAAGAGTGCGGCTCTTTTTTGCATCTCTGTCATTTTTGTTCGGAAGTAGAATTTTCTTTTTAAAAAAAGTGTGAGAAAAGGTTGGGAGGGAGGGTTTTGATACTGACACGTGCCATTCGATATAAATTGATTTAATTGCAAAATAATGACCAATTCGGTAGTTTAGAGCGATGGATACGAACATTTAATTAGCTGTTAATTTTTTTAAGGGTCGTATGTAATTCAGCATTATAGAATATTACAATGACCTGTTAGTGAGCTCGATGTTTCAAAAGTTATGTGAACAAATTATTTATCGAAATAAATATATTAATTGGCTTTTTTACATATTTTTTATATATTTTTATATATTTTATATATTTTTATATATCGAAATAAATATATTAATTGGTTTTTTTATATACAAAAGGCCATTGGTGTTTTTAATGTCACTTGCCATGAACAAGCTCGCGGATGCCTACAAACGATATATAAGGTAAACACGCTATACATTATGCATAAGAAAATCAATTAATTTATTTTCATGTCAGGACAAGATGTTTTTTTGGGGATGAGGGTTTTGGAGTCAGCAAAAATCCGTAGGCGAAAAATAACAATTTTAATCCGTAGTTGAAAAATAAAAATTTTATTATCTGCATGAGCATCTCAAAAAAATCAGCTTTTAATAACGAGTTTCCATTGCATTTACAAACGCTCTGATTTTAAAAAAATAAGTTAATGACTACAGCTAATAAAACCTAGAAAAATGTCATTTTGAGCACGTGATTATATGAAATGAAATAAACAGGAAATGTGATATTTTTTGTAAACAATAAATGCGAGACAAAGTCTTTTTCGGATCCCTTGCAATGCTAAAGTGACTCTTTCAATGAAACAATTAAAATGAATAAAATAGAATTTAAATTGCACGAGCACGTGGTGCTTGGCCTTTCAGGAAATTATGTTCTGACATGATACATTGAAATATGCAAAGCAGATTTCATTTTAAAATTTATTATTTTTTGCTTTCTCGCATTCAAACAGAAAGTAACCTAATCGCCATTTCCAGATTTAGATTACCTTTCACGTTTTAAACGTTCCTGCTTAGGTCAAATGCATGGATTTATCTGTATGTCCATCTCTGATCAAGATGCTTTGAATAAGATACATAAAATAAGGAACTGTGATAATAAATATGGTAATATCAAATTTGCACATTTCTGTCAAATTTTGAATGAATCTATTAGTACATTTTTAAATGCAATAATTAAGGAAATTTCTCTAAGATCTTGTTCCTTTTTTTGGAAGTGACCTCTGTGGATAAGAATCTTCAGAAGCCTATCTTGTGCCTATTATTATTCCTGTTAAAATATGATGAATCAGAAGTATAAAATTCGTTATAAGATATTCAAATCAAAACTGTAAATTCTTATCAATGTTTTGAAGAATTCCATCAAGTGAAAATCTGTAAGTGCATTTGTTCACATACGCAGACACACGTTAATTGAAAATAAAGGCATCGAATTAAAGGATTGAAATTTTGATGTGAGGTTTGTAATACAAAATTTGTAGATCTGTGTCGATTCTTGTTGGCTGAAAGAAAAAAATACACAAAATATTGTTACGAAAAATTCTCACAAGAACGATGAACGAAAGAGTTTTTAACTCTCACAAGAACGATGCGAAGATGCAGACTTTATTGTCTAGGAAAACGTGTATTAAATATACTCAACACAAGCTACAAATTCACAGCGAATTAACTCTATTTAATCAAAATTTACGTTGTTAATTTCGGTTAAGAGCAAAGCTCTTGAGCACACACCAACGAGAAAAAAGACGTTCTCTCAAGCTAAGCCAACAAACATAGATCGTTGTCCGAACTGATCGCCGATTCCCCTCCTTTAAGGAGCACCTTAAATAGAGTCCTACTTAAGCGGGCGGGACAACCATGGAAAGAGCTCCTTCGTTCCAAGCAACTCTGGAACTCTCCCCAATATTCTTTAAGAACTGGTCTTTATTTCATAGCTTCTACTACACCTTTTAGCATGTAGTTAAAACCGTTAGTGACCTCATTCAGTGGTCAACACCCCTACATCACCAAATTAGTTAAATATAGTGATCTTCTGTTGTAAATCCTCTTAGAATGGTCTTTTTTTGCTGACGTGCGATTCCATTACAATTATTTTTATACAATTAAACTATTTATAAATATTTACATAATAAATAATTACATCTAATCTACACAACATTCAAAGCAGTATATACACAGCTCTGATCATTATAGTTAATACTTACCCCAAAATTATAATGTAAATGTAGTTATTAAAATGTTGAAGGAAGCATACTACTATTTGTGTTTTATTAAAGTGACATTCTCACGGTCAAGTCAAAAACTTCAAAGCCTCTTAAAATATCAATTCTAAGAAGCTCATATGCTATTTTGAAAGTTTTCCAACGTTCAACAAGACATCAGAATATGATGGCTGTCCTTCAACGTTGAACTTAATTCTGCAGCTCAAAGACGGATTTTTTTGTCTACTAAAACTACATATACAAACTTCGGTGTGATAATAACTTAAAAGGGACAATCAAAACAATTAAAAAAAATTTTAGACCAATGGTACGGATTGAAAAATTTGAGTCTAACCTAACCTCTTCATGTTCGTCCAAAGGAAAAAAAATTCTGTCTTAAGTTCGAGAGTTTGAATCATTCGTGAAATATTTTAATTAAATTGGAGGAAATATATCCTCCAATTTGTTTTTGTCCAAAATAATATTTCCCCTCCTTTAAGTGTAATTCTTACGAAAAAATGAAATCAATGATCTAAATGCAAATAGGTGATTAAATATATTGATAGAAAAAAGATACAGCCAGCACTGATTTTCCGATATTCAAATAATTCCATAATATTATTTACATTAATTATCTATTACAAAGAAGTCATTTTCAAGTAAAAGTTTAGTGATTTGTCTAATGTTTTATATTTTACTCATTTTTTAAAAAAAATTTGTTTAGTGTGAAAATTGGGGGAAATCAAAATAGGGCCACATAGTTTTTAACATTATTTTGAATTTATTTTCACTCTAAATCAGTTATTACATGATGCCAATAGCTTTTCCTTTTATTTCATTAGAATTCAATTGTAAAAGTAAACGATTTTATTAAATTTTAAATTGCGTATGGCAATTTTATAAATGCAAACGATTTTGTTTATTTTCACCTTAACTTTTTAAAGTAAAGAATAAATGAATAAAACAAAATTAAATTTTGCATCGTTCTTTAATTAATTTATATTTTTCTTTGATAAAAATTTGAGTTATTCGTTTAATTAAAATATCCTTTGTTCTTCAATGTTAATATATTTCACTTATTTTTATGAATAAATTTTGTATCAATTCGTATTTAGTATATAAAATTCAATTGTTCGTTTGAAATTTGTGTACTAAAAATTGTTCTCCTCCAATTTTAGAATGTAGTTAAACGAATTTTTTTTTTATCAAACATCACATAGTTCAATTTTAGAAAGGAACAAAATTATTGTCATGCAAATATGAATCCCTACATTGTGAAGGATTAACATTGCAAGGAAAAATCTCATTCTTATATGTGATGGATTTATTTGTTTGTGACTTAAATAATGAAATCCGAATATACTATTTGAATAAAATGAGAATTTATGCATGCAATATGACGTTTGAATAATTGAAAGCCCAGGCCCATTTTCTGATATCGTGAATTGAAGTTTGGAGTGAGTTTAAGGTTTCGAATAAGCAGTCGGCCAGTTTGATGGTCTATAAAATAATCGTATAACTTTTATGGAAACAAAAAAAAATTGTTCTTTTTTCAATAGAACTTTTCAAAAATGCCGCGGTCTGTGAGACTACATTCCAAACCTCATCGGACTGCAAGTCACAGCTGCAAAGAAAAAGAAGAAAAAAAATTATATGCTATCAATACTGAAAAAGGGGGAAGAAATATTAAGATGAAATGCTCCAACGTCATAAATGTTCTGAACGGAATTTTCGGGCTTTTTTCACTTTTTATCCTCCTTTCATGAGAGGAATATTTCGCAGGTCAAGGACGAATAGAGGATGCCGGGAGCGTGTGACGTCAAGGCGCATTTCCGCTCTTCTCATTGGCCTGCGCGACCTGCAGCCAAACGACGAAAACAAACTTTATGAGAGCTTTGGAATTCGGAGGCTCTGTCAATCATTTCATTCGCCTTCACATTTAACTCGCATGCCATAGCTCTGCGTTCTTTTTTTGCTTTCGTTTGATTATTTTTATTTCATTTTCTTATTATTTTATTACTATTAGTTCTCTTTATGCGGAGAGGAATTTCAACTGGAATAATCAAACGACTGTCCAGATTTCTTTGAAGAGTTCAATAAACTTTCCTTGAGAGGAATTGTATTCTGTTCACTTCTTTTGGCCAAATATTTTTCTAGTGATGCTTTTTACAAAGTTTTCATTAGTTTTTTCTTTCTTTTTTTTATTTAAACAAATGTTAAAATACAGTTAGTGTTGATTTCTAAATTCAGAAACAAAAAAGAATGCTTTAATAACAAGGGTCTTTTAATCTCCAGTAAACTAAAATTAATGCATTTAGCATTAGATGGGGGGAGTTCTATTTTTACTATTAAATATGATTTTATATCCATTTTTTATTTCTTCAGAATTTGTAATTCCGTAGTGTGAGGTTTTATACTCTACCGTTACTTTAAAATTCTCTATGGACCTATAGTTATTTTTCTTTTAAACATAATAATATTTATAACCTGGCACACATTTTTTGAAGTTCTGCATACATGCGATCACAAGCATATTCCATACACTGTTGAACCCAATTCTGCAAAATTTGACATTTAATTACTTTGGAATATAGGTTCTCACTAAAAAAAAGTTTTAAGAGTTTATTGGGGGGGGGGGGTTACCTCAAAAATTATTCAAAATTTCCTACTTTTTATCGATATTTTCGAAACCTATTAATGCATTAAAAAATACTTTAATACTACTTTAAAATTCAAAAAATAAATTGCTCAGCGAAATCAGTTTTTTTTTTTACGAATTAAGTTTTTTACTAACTTTATTAAATAAATTTATGATAATATTTTTTACATTTTACAACAATACTTTTCACTGTTTTAATTAAAGCACTTGCATGCATGTAGATTGCGACGATATTAAAAGCTTTTATTTGGGGAATACATATTAACTAAGAGCAAATTTTTAAAATAAACACTAACTAAGGAAATCTATCAATTCTCATGCTATGTTTTCTTTCTCGAAAAAGTTGCTTTAATCTCCTTTATTTTTTACTTTCCCGTACGATAGGACAGATAAAGTATTGTAATCATCATAAACTTTGAAATCGCAGTTTTGAACCATCTTTAAATTTAAATCTTTCTGAGTTTGAAAAATACGTTTCGGGAAAATGTTTGTCCCCCTCTGTGGCAAAGATAACACAACAATTATGTTATCTTTGTTAAACGGTTGTTGTTGCTACTTATGGCACTTGCCTATGCACAATCCCCCCCCCTCGCTGATATAGCAGCAGATTTAAGCTGAAAGGAACGTCTCTTGTTTTTGAAGTAGCGTCAACTAGGGTCAAGAGTACGACTTAGCTACACACTTAACACATTTGCTTGTTCAGTTCCTTTTCACGGAGGGGGGCACAGTCACACATCTCACAGATAGCACATAGAAGAACAATCATACCCAAATTGGGATTCCTAGAACACGAGGAAGACGCGCTACTTCTGCACCAGAAAGCTGATTGTTAAACAGATAAAATATGGTATTTGGTCTTTAAGACAATTTTATAAATTTTGAAAAAAAAATCAATGTATAGAAAATCAACTTGTATGAATCTGGCTTTACGTACGTAAGCTAATACGATCACTCCAAAACGAAGAGATCTAATTGGATAAAATTCGATATACAGATTCAACATCTTTTGTATAGACACCAAACCATTTTTGAACGAAATCTGAGAGACTGATAGTGTGTTTATCAGTACTTGCAAAATCATGTAAACACAATAATTCAAAAAGGCAATGACTTAAATATGCCAAATCTGGTTTGGGATTTTGTAATTACAAGTGCAATTTTGTTTCAAATCTTAGTTTCAAATGTTTGAGAGAAATATATCTAAAAAAATATGACAAAAAATATTCAGTAAATGATAAATTCTAGTGAAAGACTAATATTTCGCCCCTATCGTATTCTAATACCACGGAAGAAGTTTTCTGGTATGAAGCCTTTATTAGAGTGTATTCCAAAGAGTTTTGGGGGAGATAATTTATATCAATATATATTTATTTTGAAATAATCCCTATTTGCAACTCTGTAATCCTTTTGAATCCTGTTGAATGCCATCCACAATGCAATGGAAATATTTAACGTATTCAGAAATTGAAGAATACGAGAAATAGATCTGAAAAATAAAATGAGCATTAGGAGGGAAAAAATATCAAGGAAACTTTTTCTTTGATATATTTCGGGAATAATTAATATAATAGAGAATACATAAATACATTTAAGAATAATAGAATATATATTAAAAATTATTTTTTATCAAAGAATTTTCTTTTATTATTAGACAAACTTGATTTTTTTTTCATTCTGTATTTAATGAGTTGGTAAAAATACCTCAAATAACCAATTGAGAAAATCATATATATTTATATATTTATTCATTTATATGGAATTTTATAAATTTTATATATATACAGTTTAAACAATATCTTGTTTCACTTGTTTTTGAATTTTTTAACGATATTTTTCAAATTTTTTAAAAATAAAAATGCTGAATTGTTTCATCACTATAAATATAACTTATATGTAGTCAAATGAATTTTCTTTTGTAGATGAAAAATTTATTTACTCTATTGATCTTATTAAAATATCGCTGAAATCTATATAAAACCAAAATAGGTACTTACGTATTATACCGTCGCCAAACTTGGCGATAAAGATCAACGGATTACACCATTGCCGGCTTGCCATAATTGGTGGTTTAGCAACTCATTGGCAACAACTTTAAATTTGGTGATAAAGTTGGACGGTATAATACGTAAGAGCCCCAAAATTTAAGTGGTGTCTTTATTATAAAAAAGAACATCTCAGCTTAGTTAATTCCTTATTTAATTAACAATTACTTCAGCGTGAAAATATAATTTTCTCATGTGTAAAAAAGTCGGTAAATTCTTTTGCTTAAAATGTCATTACATCTAGTAAGAAAATTTATTTTTATTCATATGTTTAAAATGTTATTAAATCTGCCCCAAAATCCATTTTAATACAATTTTACTTCTAAGATTATACCATTGAGCTTTTGCAATATAAAATGAACTAGCTCCTTGCTCAAGATATTTATGGAGTTAATGTATTAGATGGTTAAAAATTCGATGAATGATATTTTATTATACCAAATAAAAGTATTATTTAAAATTATATTTACAAAATATAATAGAGTGCTCTGCTTGGTTACTATAATGTTAAGTGGCGAAATTAATTGAATAAAACTAACGATATCAGTCTAGTTGTTGAAAGTTTTAGACTGTGTGCAGGTTTTATTTTCCAATATTTTAGGAAATGAAAGTGAAAAGAAAGAAGGTAATCATTGATGTCGAAGCTAAACGTCATAAGATTTCAAACCGAATAAAAAGTTAGTGAAATCTCAACAGAGGTTGAGGAAATTTGCTCAATGAGTGTGGAAGTCTATAATGGAAGTTTCGCATTAAAATATGCAGTGGTACAATGCGTTTGAGCGATCTCCTTCAGTATGGATTGTTGGGGATTTACCTACGATCATGAGCTTTCATATTTAAAAAAATGGCGAAATCGGACCAGGATTTGGCATTGAATTACGAGCTTTATTTTCTAAATTGTTGTTGCTTATCCCCCTTGGACTGAACACCGATTCAAATCAAGACAAGAGATCTGAAAAAGAGAAGTGAAATAGCTTTTGAGAATTAAGACCTTCTGAGCACCCATGATCAAAACTCTGACTTCTAGCTCATATGAAGATGACAGAACAGAGCGCCGTCTCATTCCCCCATATCTGTGACTTCTCTGCTCACATCAAGGTTTAGTGTGCATGTTGCAGGAGTTTTATTTAAGTATCAAAACATTGACAGTTGGAAAAAACAAAAGCAAAACTATTTACAGAATTTACAAGCATATGAGAAATGATACTGAGATGAGCCGTTTACAGAGATTCCAGACTTTGAAAAATAATTTGAAACAATTATATGCTTAAAGATAAAATGTGTTAGGATATACATATATATTCTGTGTTCCCTAATTTTTATGACACAGTAGATGAGGATTCAGGTATTAAGATCAACTGCAAAATAATTTGGCTAGTTGGAACGAAGAGAAGCTCTGTTTGATGGAAATGTGTGATAGGAAACTGAGGTGCTTGTTTTTTACCCTTAGTCTTTATGAGTATGAGACTTGATGTTGAGAACTAAGAAGATGAGAATAGATCTCTATTTCCACTTATAAATTTAATTATCCTGTGAATTTTTTGCCTGTATAAACGGTTGCTGGCGACTCTTTTCAGCCATTCTTGTTCATGGCTTGGTGAGGGTTTTGTTATATAAGTCAAGAAATTGTAAGGATGCATTCCGAGGCATAATGAAGTGCCGAGCCAGTCCCACCACAATTGCACTGGTCACTCTCAGACGGGTTGAACCTTTTAAGGTAGGCAGACACATTCGCTTGCACAACACCTTTTTACAGTGGGACTCTTTCACAAACCTCACAGGTAGAAATGAGGGTAGAGAACAACCATGCCCGAACCTGGATTCGAGCTCGCAACATAGAGAAAACTATGCCCCAACCAGACCTCGAAACCAGATCAGAAGAAAACACTCTACCCAAAGCTAGGAAGCTTTCACAACCCCTTTTTGCAATAGGACTCTTTCATAAATCTCACAGATAGAAATGAGAGTAGAGAACAGCCATGCCCGAACCTGGACTCGAGCCTGCGACATAGAGAAAACCATGCCCGAACCAGATCTCGAAACCAGATCAGAAGAAAATCCTCTACCCAAAGCTAGGAAACTGGTTTTCTCAAAATTGTTTAAATACATCGAATAGCAAATAAAAACTGTACCAATATTCATTTACATTTGAATAACTGAAAGCGACATTAATATCTGAATATATTTGAGGCATTAAAGTTGTTTACTGGCTGTTTTATTTTTTGTTCCTATTTATTGTTAAAGACGTTGCTTTACTTTACTGCCAGATTGAAGGTAATGGATAGAAAAATAAATCCGAGAAATTCGAAATGGGTTGTATACATACTCTCTTACGTCAAAACAGTCAAGAAGAACAACCCTACTTGCTTTTGAAAAAACATTATTCTGTGGAAGAAATATATTCTTAGCCCAATAGCAAAGAGAAAACAAAATGAGAGGTTCGTTTTGAAGTCATTCCGCACCCACTTGATTGTTACGCAGTTACTTTTTCTTGCGTCACTTAGTCCTGTCATAAAAATTATCCATACGAATGGCCTATTGGATGCCAAAAAAAGCTACGCAGGGCTGAATTTATGCCCGTTACAGCGGCCATAAATTTCCCCAACAAAGAGACTCTTCTTTCTTGTCGGTAGTCAGCGGTTGAGGTTGCAGTCCGAAGGAAGAGTCCATCAAATCAGGGGAGACAGAGAAAAAAAAAAGGAGAAAAAATGGAAATAGAAGAAAGTGGATTTTCTTTTTGTTACCTTCCAAATGAAACTGACTAGAAATCTAGAAATTATTTAAAATATCTGTTAATAATATAAAAAGGTGTGTGTGTGTGTGTGTGTGTGTGTGTGTGTGTGTGTGTGTGTGTGTGTGTGTGTGTGTGTGTGTGTGTGTGTGTGTGTGTGTGTGTGTGTGTTGTAAGCAGGACAGAAAGTTAAATATTATGTTACAAAAAAAATGCATAGTTATACAGAGGGGTGTCATAATAAACAGGTGGAAACAACTCATTTTAAGCGGAATTTTAACCAAATTAAAGGTTAAAGAATTTTCGATTTTTCTCACGATACCTTAAAAGAATTATTCTTTTACAAGAATATTTTTTGCGACTTCAAATTAAAAACATTATGTTTCCAATGATATAAATTATTTTGCCGTATAATTTCTTTTTCTATTTTTAATTTAAAAAATAGTTTAATTTTTTAATATTAAAAAAATGTTTCAAATATATTGTGCAACAAAATATTTCACCGTAAAATAACTAACTCGTTTTGAATGTTGATAATATTATTATCATGCCAGAACATTATGTTATTTTGGGAATTAGGTTTGGCGAAAAATTTAAATTTTATTATCTGCACCAGCATCTCAAAAAATCAGCTTTTAATAACGTGTTGCCATCACATTTACAAAAGCTCAGATTTTTAAAAAAATGAGTTAATGACTACAGCAAACATAACCTAGAAAAATGTCATTTTGAGCACGTGGTTGTATGAAATGAGTTAAATAGGAAATGTGATATTTTTATAAAACAATAAGTACGAAACAAAATTTTTTTTGAATCGGTTGCAATACTAAAGTGACTCATTCAGTGAAACGATTAAAATGAATAAAAAGTATAATTTAGCTTCCACGAGCACGTGGTGCTTGGCCGTTCAAGAAATGATGCTCTGAGATGATACATTGAAACATGCATAGCAGATTTCCTTTTAATCTTTATATCTCAATCTGACTTTTAGTCCGTTTCTAAAGATTCAGATTATTTTTCTTCCATTCATTATAATACATTTATTATTAATAATTTTGAAATTTTATATTACTTATTATTAAGATAATTAAACCAAGCACTGATTGAAAAGTGTTTTAAGTGCGTTTAAGCACTACTGCTCTTTCTTGCAATATAATTGGGTGCATCATGATAGAGATTTTAAAAAAAACTTGCATTGGGCATTGAGCTGAACGATGTGAATTTTAATAAGCATTTAATTCTTCACTATTTGATTTTGGAGTTTAAAAATATATTTTTTGAGGTTTTGAGAACAAGTTACAAAAATTACTTAAAAGAATTTTTTGAAAGCATCTATCCAACTGGTCGTTAAAGACAGTTAACCTTAAATAAAAATAAATGATATAAGAAAGCATTTTTTAATCAATTCCTACTTAGGTTAATAAAGAAAATTTTTATTATAGTTATTTTTATTAAATAATTGCAATTGTTTTTATTCTCGTGTCCCACTTTACAATGGAAAGAAAGGTGCAGTAGCTTTCAATGGTATTGCCCATGAATACCCGAGAGCAGAAGCCTGGATTCTAGCTCACACACGTCACAAACCTTTTTTACAAGGCGGACTTCATTCATTCATTTCAATCATTCATCCAGAGAACGTAATTTAAATCTGAAACAGAGAACAATCACCTCTAACCCAGTATCTCCGGTGGTATTACTCTTGACATGGAGGACTTTGTGACCATGACAGATTTATCGTCCACCACATACACGGAGGGTTTTCGGCTGGAGAATTCGTACTCGCAGCTTAAGGGATGCGAATCCAACTCCCCACCAACCAGGCTATCACGGCCTAATTAATAGAAATCACTATAAGTAATTGATAAAAAATTATACTAGAGTTGAATTTTCAACACAAATTGAGGCAACGCAAAATGCGTGAATTCTCTCTCTCTCTCTCTCTCTCTCTCTCTCTATATATATATA
>JAOUZG010016644.1:3303501-3365993 GCA_026289955.1 Argiope argentata | reverse complement strand
TACATATATATCTGCCAAATCATATTAGGATATAGATAGCTAAATTTTGGAGATAATTAAGAATTATAATCTTGCAATCCTGAGTGAGAAAGATCGTTATAGCTTATCCGGGTGTTAAAGACTTATTTTCTCTTTAAACTGCATTAAATTATTCATCGTCCGTCCAAAGTTTGCCAAAATATCATCACTCAATTCAAATGTAATTTTGTACTATTTTATGGGTTTAACAAGGATTAAAAAGACTGTTTCTTCATACCACGTCTTGTTGATTTGTATTTAGCATATGATTCTAGTAAAGAGCGATGAATAAGTAGTAGTTTGCACCTATCCAAAATTATTTAGGTAACAGATGAAAGCTGGTCATAATTTCGGCTTATTTCATTCAGTTTAGGGCAAGAAAAAATAGAAAAAACAAAATCTATCTGCTTTTGCACAAAGATGAGAACATTAGAGAAAAACATTAATTGCTTCTCAAAAACTAGAAATCATACCGCTCAAGAATAATCATTTTGAAATTTATTTGTTCAAAATTATATCAAACCTCTCTTCTGGTACTTTTTATAACCTTAGTTTAACCTTAAATTTTGCTTTGCTTTCTTTCATTATCTCATATTAGAAATTCCTTTAACTATGCTCTGAAACAAACGTAACATTAAATACAAATCAATACAATACGAATAATCAATGTAATATACAATACGAACAATCAATATAATATGCAATGCAAACAATCAATACAATATGCAATACAAACAATCTAAAAAAATATTTTGCAAACATTTTAAAACACTACTTCGATTCAAGATCACTTCAACTCAATGAGTTAAACTTTGAAATATTAATTTATAAGTCCAATTAAATGGAATATAATCTAAGTAGTTACATGAATATTAACAATCCATTATATTGTAAATAATTAATTACTAACTATTTTATTAATTCAGTACAAACACAAATTGTAGTCCTAATACTTTATAATTCATAAAATTTTCATATTTTTACAAATTTATTTACATGGCAACTAATCGAATAACTTTTTCATAATAGCGACTGGGGTTGAATTAGTCTGGATGGTAGGGCGGTGGCTTTGTATACGTTGGGCTGCAAGTTCCAACCCACCAGCCGAAGACTCTCTATTTGTGTGCATGGTGGCTGGCGCTCGTTAAATATGTCGTAGCCCCAAAGTCCTTCATATCGAGTACTTGGGCAGAGGTGATCGATCTGTGTTCCAGATCTAAATTACGATCTGTCGATGAATGAATAAAATGCATGAATGAAGTCCGCTCCGTAAAAATGGTTTGAGACGTGTGTGAGTTAGAAGTCAAACTTCTGTTCTCATCCTGATTAGGGCTGCTGAACCCCTCTTTCCGTTGTAAATCGGAGCACGCAAATAGCAATGACAGTTGTCCTAAATCGTTGCCCTGTTTGTCTGGTTTATAATCAGCCACTAATTAATTCGGATCATCCTAAGAAACTATTTAAGCCTTAAATCCTTAAGATCATCCTAAGAATAAAATTTAAGCCTTTATTAACTATAAGTACTTCTTTACTATTTCAAAAGTGTTATATTATTCTCAATACCCTTTTCTTTTTTTCACACAGGTTTATTGGGTGATGTTGTACCTGTTTCTGGCCACCATCATCATCGCCACGAGTGCCTCCTTCCTTTACAGTCCCATGGAAGGGTGGACCTTCCTGGACTGTCTCTACTTCTGCTTCGTCACCTTCTCGACCATCGGCTTCGGGGACCTGGTCACTTCCCAGGAGCCTCATTACCCGCACATGGAGCTCTATCGCGTGGCCAACTTCGCCTTCATCGTGTGCGGATCGTGTTGCATCTACAGCCTCTTTAACGTCACCTCCATTGTCATCAAGCAGTTCCTCAACTGGCTCATGAAGACGCTGGACTTCTCGTGTAGCTGCAGGTCCAGAAAACCCCCGAGTAGACCGCAGCTGCTCGCCAGAGGACGCCGGAACGCCATTACCCCATATCACCTGAGGACCCAGGTAAGAATCGGCTGCACTTCGCACTACTTTGACAGCTGCAGCAAACTTCTTGTGTGCTGAAATATCAATCAAATTCAAATAATTTACTTCAATAAAAAATCATATACCACGTTTTCAAAATAGTGTGGCGATTGAAGGTCGCGACGTTTGAGCCTGTAGCCGAGCAACATACCGATCAAGCAAAAGGGACCCTTCAGCTCGAAAGATATTATCTGGCTTATAAGGATGACGCTACAGCACTCCCCCACCAGTGAGTCGGACGAGAGACGAACGATTTTGAAAACGCCAAGCGTATGGCGAGCATGCGAGTTCGTTGGTGCGTCGAATTAGCAACGGCTTTTTTTTGGTGTGTTGAGTAAGAGACGGCTTTGGTGCGTTGCGTTGACTGGTAGATGGCGCCACGACTGTTGCAGAAGGTTGCGTTGTCAAGGTCACCAATGTAGCGAGTGAAGGTCGCGGTACGAATCTGCGACGTTTGGGCCTGTAGCCGAGTATCATACCGATCGAGCAAAAGTGACCCTTCTGCTTGAAGGATATTATCTGGCTTATAAGACTGACGCTACAATAGTGTAAATGTAGTTTCTCCTAGTCATATGCAGATTGGCGCTACTGAAAATTGATAGACCCTCCATCGGGTTCAATCACTGATAGGCCTGTCAGCGGTCTCAAAAAAGTGCCTTAACTAACAACAAATACGTTCTCATTAATAACAACAATTCAGATAAAATCATGTATAAACTAAAGAATAAATTTTTGTACGGCAGATCATATTGAAATTTCGGTTATCAACAACGAAAATATGCATGCAACAATTCTTGGAATTTTTCTCTGCAAATGTCTTGATAAACATATCAATTATCTTTTTGTAATATTTAAAAATTCTAAAAGGGTATATAACTATGTGAAATTACATAATGAAGCCTTAATTAATTTTAAGAAAGTTTATTAACAAATATCGAAATAATTTACACAGCATTATTAAACAAAGTAATTATTGTTTTTTTAATATTTAAAAGCCAATACCTAAAACCACTATGTGAAATTATGTAAAGAAAAATTAATTAATTTTAGGAAAAAAACGTTAGTATATTTTTTTCACTTCCAAAGTATTTTGAAATTTAGATATATGCATGTATGAATGTATAATATATTCAGATACCGATATTTTTCAAATTCCGTTAAATTTTTACTATCTCGTGGGTTTCAGAAATCTTTTAATGTGAGTGTCAATCACCCTAAGTTTTTTTTCCTTTGAAAGTATTTATATTATTTCGATAGAAGTACTACAATGAGAAAGAGAAAAAGTCACAGTGTAGAAAACCGCGCCAAAAGTTCTTGTGATCTAACAATTATGAAAAAAGAAGACAATAGAATAGAATCTTTCAGAAGCAAGAAGGGCTTTTATTTACATGTTGCCAACTATGCTATCACGAAATCCCATAACTTCTAGCTATGAAAAAGGATAAGTGAATTAAAACTACGGTAGTAAAACTGATACAAGTGCATAAATCCCTTCTTTTCCAGAAAAAATATAACCCAGGTACAATGTCTGGATTTATTTTCCTCACGATCTGATCTCAGCGCTTAGTACGCAATGAATTTTATTTGTTTTTATCTATTGTTTGATTTTTATTTCTTTTCATTCGTGTTTTGTTCAGTGAAGTAGTTATTTTACAGCAGTGCGTATTTTGCCGCTGTTGTTCGCTTTGTGTTTGTTGCTTTTTCCTTCAGAAGACATTTTTTGATCTGGAAATAAGAAAAGTGTTTCTCCCATGTGTTCTAGAAGAATAAGAAATCGAGTTGAGATATTTTTTTCCTTTTTTTAAACAAATGTTTAATATATTCCTTCTTTTTAAAATTTTGGTTTCTATATGCTTGTTTATTTATTTATTTTTCTTTTCTCTATTTATTTTCCTTGGTTTTTTTTTCTTGAAAGAGTTGAGTTTAGAAATTCAAAATAAATCAAACAAAAAAAAACAAAATTGCAGGGTTCCAAATTTTATTTTTCATAATTAATTTAAAATTTTCCAAGTAATTTGAGACAGCGTAGAATTTATCTTAAAAATATTGGAAAAATGTATCAATTTAACAACTAAAGCAACTAATCAATCAATTAACAATCACGTAACTAAATTTTGACTACTTGAATATTAACAAAGTTTTCAAACTTATCTTCAAGTGATGAAGCACTTCAATATCTACTAAGTTTTTCGACCTCATCCAGTTGTGACCTTGCTTTGTGACTCGTCTCTTTTTCACCACTCTGTGCTGCGAGAATGCTCCGTCTTCTTTTACATCTGCTCTTCATTAGAACTCCCGAATATGTACTAAAGTGCACCAGTGGAACTGCTTTTAACTGTTAACTGAGTGTAACTCCAATTTATTTGTTTTTTTGTGCGTGTGTTTTATTGTTTATTGACAAGATTTTTTAGATATTAACTTCTGGAAACCGGGGATAAAAGCCTTTGTTGCTATAAATCCCAATACCTTATATCTTTCAAGTTCATAACAAAGTTATCTCTTATATTCCGTAAGGAAAAGTTTGGTTCCAGTTCTTAACACTAAATACTTTCTGCAATTTTAAACTCCAAATTATCTACATTAGCATCTTTAAGAAATGAATTTTAATGAAGTTGATTTCATATTTAAAGTCTTAAGTTGTCTAAACGATCTATAAGCTAAAATACTTTTTAACGATGAAGTCATTAGTCAACCTGACTGAATCATGATTAAATAATAAATCGTTAAAACGTGGTCTAGAATTTTAATGTCATATAAAAAAACGTAGATTTAGAAGGATTTTATAATGTTTCTAATCCAATTTCTCTTTCAGGCTCGTAATATGGGTAAGGGCGCTGACACCAGCGATAATGATTCTACCTACGATAGCGATGGTGAACGCCGGAATTCTGGAGAAATGATTTCAATGGCTGATTTGTTGCGAGCAAACAAAGTATCATTGGCTGTGATGCAAAAAGAGCTCCATGAATCCGCCCAAAGGGGTCAAGCAATCATTCTGCCATCTAGGCTGGCCGCACAAGAAAACAGTTTCAAGCCAGGAGCAGTGGGACCTCTTGCCATCGTCTCCAAAAAACTGGGCGATGATGATACGTAATATATATATATTCCGCTAACTTATTCCTCTCTGGATAATGAATCATTCAGCAATTAATCTGGATTATTTTAGTTAACATACTTAGTACTCCAAGAATCGGAATTATGTGCTGATTGCAGACCAAGAAGGCCAAGTTCCTGTGCGCTTTTTTGCAACAAATAGAACAGTTATCGTTTCTTAGAACATGAAGTCTAACCAGATATCTCTGAAGTCCCCCGTTTCTGTAAAATGTGCCAATGAATTCCTAACTTTCAACGAATTAGTGGGATCATGTTGAGAAAAGAAACTATGGCAATAAAAGAATGAAGAGTTTAGCAGTTAATGACTTAAATTGCTTACAATGTGACTGACTTCTTGTGTATTAGAATGATCATAAGAGATGAACTATTGCTTGATTTTCTGAAAACTGGAATTTATGTGATTTAAATCTGAACTTATCAGAACGATATGGTGTAGATAAAGATAGTCTATATTAGTGTCAGATGTTCATTTTCAATCTCTAACTAAATTTCTTCGTTCTCATAGATGGTGATTTTTAGAATACTTTCTAATGATATTTTCTTTCAATATTTCTTTAATTTGTGGAAAGTAGAACTGAAAGTAGAAAATATTTCGAATCAGTCTAATATCCTGAAGATATAATGACATTAGTAATATACTTGTTGACCTTATTTCACATCGATTTTTTTCGGAATAGTTATTAACCATTAAAATGTGGCGATGCTTAGTATACTCTAAGCCACTTCTCTGTTGTTTTTTTATATATATAGAAACAAAAACTGGAGTGGTACGATGTTGTTACTTCAGCCCATTCACTGTTTCAATCTGTCAATAATTTTAAGTGTTGTTGAAGTTCCTTTAAAATAAAAAAAAAGACTGTACAGAAATGAATATTTAAAATAAGAAAGAATCTTTCTTCCTTTTTACAGAGAAATTTTGAAAATGCCAGAATTGGGCTTGACAAATCTTTCGCAAAAAGCCCAAAAAGTTAACATTTACTATACTTTAGAATAGATCATAGGCATCTTTGATACAAACCATTCCAGATATTTAGAGCTCAACATATGAGCAAGTAATAAATAAACATTCCATTTCGCTAATAACAATTTTAAATAAACAGTTAGTTCTAAGAGTTTATTAAGGCGAAATATTTTCAGCAAAGCTAGAAATGCGCATCAGCAAAGTGGTTTAGATATTTAGATGCTTATATTTTTAAGTGATATAAATGTTTGTACGCTTCTAACGAAAATGACGCTTTTGTTATATATTTTTTAAAGAATTTGCTATTTACATAACAAACATTTTATGCTAGATATTTTGGAAATAATCTATCTGTTATTTTATGTTGTATTTAAAATATGCATGCAAAAACATTTCATAAATTTAATTACACTGTCTTGGCTATTAACAAAGAAAATAAATATGTGCTGTATTACAAAACATACATTTTAAATTTTCATTCTTTGAAAACTGTTCATTGAAAAATGTTCTTCATCCTTCTTACATTCATTGCAAAAATTAAAAATTTTCCCTTCATTCTGCCCAATCGAGTTTTTTTATTAATTCTTCTGGCTTATAAAATATACCAAGTTATTTTTGGTCCATACTTTGCTCATAGATGTTATATAAATAGTTTATGAGCAAATTTCATAACATTCCTTTATAATTGAAAAGTGAATAGTAAAAAAATGTTTTAAATTTATAATGGCAGTGAGTAAGAATGTCAATTCAAATCTTTGGGATTATTTATTATATTTTCTATTATTCCTTGTCTTAAAAGATTAAATATTCTGATTAAAAGGATCAATGCTTCTTACAATTTTTTCATGGAATGATATTAAGTATTTTTTATGAATACTATAGAGATGAGTTTTTATTTCAACAAAAAAATAATGTAATTAAATTCTGCAAAAGTAGAATTTGAAATTCCCCTGTTTAATCTTTATCAAGCTAGTTAATTTTTCGCAAAAAGAGTTACTAAATATATTTTGAAACTATAAGTTTGATTCTTGAAAATTTATCATAATTGTTTCTTATATATTGTAATTGATATTATCGAAAATTATTGTAATTGTTTTTCAAATATTCTTTAATTTGTGCAGTAGTGTCTACTGTTTATTAATTCAATTAAAATGTGCTTGTTTGAGGTGGAATTAGTGACATTTCAAAGATTTTAAGTTTTATAAATTTTTATCTATTCAAAAATGAGTTATCGAATTCAGTTAAAAAAATTTATCAGTTCTTTTGGATTAATTGTTATCATCAATATTGCCATTTGTTTAATGTAAAAAAACAGAAGTAATTTTCGAGATGTTTATTAAATTCGTTAGTTATGTCGAATCATTTTTATTTATTTTTAAGAACAAAAATAAATTCCAGGAAATGTTTATTTTTTATTTAATAAAATATCGAAAAGTCCCTGGAAAGAAGCAATTATAAAAGAGTTGTATTTTTTTATTTCTTCTAATCGTTTGCTGTTTTTTAATAACCAGTTCTATATAATTAAAAAATGAGCGATTATGATGCAATTTGTGTGCTTTGGGAACATTAAAACTGTTTTTTATGGATTTTTCCGTCCGTTAGTAAAGTTCTAATGTATCGTTGAGACGGAACTTAAAAATGCAACTGATAGGCGTTCCATATTCCATTTTTATAAAAGAATCGAGTGGTCTTAGATAAATTTATGTTAGCACCAAATACAGGGGCCAAACTTCCTTTTCTGTTAAACAACAAATTTAATACATTAGATAAATGCATGTAAAACATTTAAATAGTGTATAATACATTGAGTCATTTATTTAGCGATTTTTGAAGAAAGCAAGAATAACATATTTAGCAGCAGTTTCCTCCTTTTCATCGTATCACATCATAATTCAACAACAAAAAGAGTTGATTAGAATGCTAAAATGGTGAAGAACTTTTAATGTTGTAAATAATTGTGCTTTCAAATAACATCTATTGCCATTTATCACATTTGTTTTATGCTGTTTATTGTAGAAATAGTATTTAATTTTTGTAAATTATAATATTTCATGTCATCCCAGATTTTTGAATGGTACAAAAAGTTTGGGGAATTACAAATTATTACACAATTCGAATTCCTTTTACAGAAATAACATTACTAAAAAACAAAATAAAAATGAAAGCTTCTATGCTTATCTCAAGGTATCATGTCAGAATATAAATTCTTGCTCGTGCAAGTAAAATTACATTTTTATTCATTTTAATTCTTTCATTGAATGAGTCACTTTAGTATTGAAAACGATCCCAAAAAACTTCGTCTCGCATTTATTGTTTTAAAAAATTACACATTTCCTATTTATTTCTTTCATTTCATATAATCACGTACTGAAAATTACATTTTTACAGGTTTTATTTGCTGTATTCATTAACTTATTCTTTTTTTATCAGAACTTTTGTAAATACACTGGCTACACGTTACTAAAAGCTGATTTTTTAAGATGCTCGTGCAGATAATGACATTTTTATTTTTCACCAACGGATTTTTGTTGACTCCAAAAACCTCATCCCAAAAACAACATCATATTCTGACTTGATAAAAAGGCTTATCTAATGTATAGATTTCAAATTATTATTGGAAAAGAAATAATAAATATTCACCAATTACATAACACGACTTATGAGGAAAAAAATTCACCAATATTTGTATTTTTACTTACATATTAGAAATATTTTTTCCTTGTTTTGAACAGGACAAAAATCTCGGAATTTGGTATTCAAGTATCCGAAATTTAACTACTTAACAGTTTTGCCCGTATGCCGTACGTGCATCGATTTAATGAATTTTAATAGCCGTAAGCTAAAAATAAACCATTTATAATAATTATAATTCAATATGAAAATTACTTGGAATACATAGATAAGTCATGTATTCCATGGATTTCCATTTGAAGCAAAATAAGAAATTATTCCTTAAAATGAAGATGTCATCTTACTAGATAGTAAAGAACATAAAACAGTTAAGTGGTTAATGCCTATATTTGCTTTTTGTTTTTAGTATGCATGCATTTTTTTATCCTTTGTTTTTTTAAGCTTTTAAAATCTTTTTCAATTGAGAACAAAGTAGAATTTTTTTCAACTTAATTATTATTCTCCATAGTTTTATGGTAATAGAATATTATTTAGAATTTGTCAGGGTTACATTTTTAAAGCACAAGAAAAATTATACGATAATGCAATTTTAATCATGATTACTCTGTATGACTATTATAATCATAATATATAAATATGATTATAATTCATTTTTGTTTCATTTTTGAGAAAAATTTATATTGTTCACGATAAGTTGATCAAAAAGTATCATAAATAACTAAAACATGTTTACACATTTAATAACGAACTTTATCAAATGCTTTATACTGTAAAAAACATGTGCAAAATAAAGAAAAAAAAGTGTGTGGAAAAAATTCAAATATTAAATTTTTATTTGCGTGATTATTTTTTTTAAAAAAATGATATTTTAAATGTACTATTACAACTTAATTTTGATTATTTTTATTATTTGTTTTTAATGAAAAGTATCTCACAATTTAATGATAAATATTTTAACGCCAATGCTTTTAATCAATTTTCTTCTTTTTTAATAATATTTTAACAAATTTTGCCTACATATTAATCAAACAATTCCAAATTACATTTCGGTAGAATTTTCAGCGAATAATCGAAATTTAAGAGTTTAAGAACTTTAATAATTATGTGAATAAATCTACTTTTTGGTGGGGAGAGGACTATATATATTATTTTCATGGGGTTATAAATTTTGTCAAATTTTCTACTTATTTTTATTTCAGATACTTTTAATAATTTCGATTAAAAATAAATATTAAAGTCATAAGATAACACTTTTGACTATGCTGAAAAAAAAACCCTATTTCTTGAGTTATTTATAATAGAATTAGCAGCGATAGTCTCCGAGTTAGAAGTACCGTTTTGATAAAGAATAATAGACAGTTAGGCTTATGTTATTTATTGATTGAAATCATAATTGGGAAGAAAATAGATAAGTAAGAATTAGATACCAGAACAATGATATTTGAGCCTATATTCTTCTTACTTAGAAATTTATACAACAAAAATTATTATCAATCTCAATCAACGCCGAAGTATTTTTGAAATATATATATATATATATATATATATATATATATATATATATATATAATTAAATTGAATGTAAATTAAAACTGTGAAAGGAAATTAGAATAAAGAATTGATCAGAAGCTGTACTGCAATTAAACTAATACCGTAGTAAATACGAAACAGTTCCCATTACGATAAGGTCCAGGCATCCGCTATTTACTCAGAAAAACAGAAAACTCGGCTGTACACTGGTGTTAGTGATAACTAGATTCCCGCCCACCAAATAAGCGACGATTTTAGTTTATACGAAGGCTTCTCATTCCCATCTCTAAAATACTCCCTTCTTTTTTTGTACAGCCGACCACCCCGCCACCACTGAACGTAGAAGTATCGACAAGATTGGTCTAAAATACCCCCATTGTATATGATGACATCAGATAGGGACAAATAATTGTCTAAAATACCCCCTAAATGGGAATCTGCTCTTATAACGTAAACCCTCTCAAAACTTCAATCTACTAATAGACAAGCATCAGAATTGGAACATATGATAAGCCAGTCAACAGTGATGCAGTTAAATTGCATTTGGCAATACATAATTTTTTTCCATTTATTTATGAAAACAATAATTAAATTTTTTTCGAAAAATCAAATATATTGGCTTGTTTGTCAAATATTCTTGCCAGCTAGTTTGAGTTAACCCCTTAACTGTGGTGTTGAAGTGTAATTCATGCATCGGATTATCATATTTTTGATTTTAAAATTTCGATTCATAGCGCTATAACTTTATACAAAAATGAGGAGTTACCTATAAATATCAAAAGTGTTTTATGAATTCTTAGTTTGATCAGTGCAATTATATATATTTTTTTAAAAGGGGGGGATGTCTCCAAATTAGATACTACAGAAAGCTACAAAGTTAAAAAATACAGTTATGATTCAAAAACAGCATAATTATTTACAACCTTAAAATTGCTTGTTGATTAAATTTCCGCATGTTTGGACAGTATATAATAAAAAATAAACTGTCTGTAAAATAAATTTCCCTTTACACTGGTGTCTGAATTTCAAATGGTTGAATTAATAAGTTAACTTTTTTTTTCAAATGAATTTATTTTGTAAAAATCATAAAAAATGTATTGCTTATGTGTGAAAATGTTTTAAGTTAAAGGCTTTAGCTTTATGTTAAAAAAAATTAAGCAGATTTATTTTGTCTAATATCAATTATTTTTGCATCTTCATCTCATGTCTGTAATGCGCTAGTGATAAAGTGGAGTTTTGTTAACATTTTGATGGTGCTACCGTAGAGCATAAATGCTTGCTTTGGAATGAAAAATAATAAATATTAATAAATTCGAATCATGTGTCTTTCTTTGTCTATTTAATTCTTTACGGGTGATTTTTTTTCTTTCTTTCCCAAGTAGCACATGTACAATATTGTGCGATATCATATGATATTAAACAATATTCCACAATATTAAACAATATTGCGAATATTGATCAATATTGTACAATATTTGTGTGCTACTAGGGTTATCTTGATTTTAAATAAGATTTGAACTCATTTCAAAATGGTTACAAATTGGTAAAGACAATAATTACAATCTATATATTTCCCAAAATGGACTCATATGCTACTCATGTAACCTATGTTAATTTAGGCAAGTCTGTAAAATTAAACTATTGCTGCTTTCTTGATTGAACAATAATTTATCTGATAGGTGAAGATTGCAACCTCGGTGAAATGACTTGAAGACAGGCTTTATTTTATCTAATTTATTGGCAACAACAACAAAAGGCACATGATTGCGTCATAGTGTAGCAGCCCTAGAGAGCTATACATAAAAGTTACGCGCCTGCCTATTTGCGTCCAGTAATCTCTTATGCCTGCCCAGTATGGGGTTATGCACCTAAATCTAACTTAGCAACAATAGAAAGACTACAAAATAGGTTATTTCGAAAAATTTGTAGCATGAAATGGTATATGCCAACCTCTTCTATGCATAATGATTTAAATTACCCACCTTAAGGGAATTTATTAAAAAAAAAGCTCAAAATTTTTACAAAAATATGAATAAAATAGAGAATGAAGCAATCAAAAATATACCTAGTTACACCCCTAAACCTAATGCTAGGAGACCTCGAAATATTCTTCTAAATTAAATTTTTTGTGTAATAATTTTAGCATTAAGTTAACTTAATGCTCATCCATTTTAAACTCTTAAATGCTTCAGCTCTAAACGTACTCTTAACTCTTTCAAAGGTGCAAACTCCCACACCCTGCATCCTCTCAATAGCCAATTAGAACGAGTCCAAGCACTAACCTCCTCACTCACCCCTCTGAACTACTATGACCATAAATAGAGCTCCACTGGATCTCACCTCATTCCAGACTCCGACGCAGAGGGTCACGTTAAGATAGCTCTTGCTATGCCACTCGTGAAATACCATGACGGGGGATAAGCCCCTGCCGGGGCTAGGCACCCCATGAACCTGACTCTTAGCCAAGATCACACTTCTCCTCTTACCAGGGCCACGTTCGCTTCCGCTAGAGAAAAAAAAATACAAACATCAACAGTCAGATCATGTGATGTTTACATGATTGGCAGCTGGCTCCGCCCAAGAAGATGACGTGATTAGCTTAATTCTTAACATAATCAACTTAGTTTCGTTATCCATTGCGCATTTTACAAGGATATAAAGCAATGCTCCATATATGCAAAATAACATGCCTAGTTACGTTTAACAACGATAACGGGATGAGTGGTTTTAAGAATCATTATTAATTTAATAAATGTTATTTTTGATTCATTGAGATGTTTGGCTTTAAATTGAAAAATACCTTTAAATTTAAAATTTAAAAATTCTGCAGAAACAAGAAGAAAAAAAGATTAAAATGAAATCTGCTGTGTATATTTCAATGTATCATGTCAGAACATAATTTCTTCAACGGTCTAACACCACGTGCTCGTGCATCAGTATGCATTAAATCTCTATCATTATGCATCCAATTATATCGCAAGAAAGAGCAGTAATGCTAAAACGTACTTAAAACTTCTTTTGATCAATGTTTGGTTTAATAACCTTAATAATAAGTAATATAAAATTTCAAAACTATAAATAATAAATGGAATATGATCAATGGAAGGAAAATAATCTGAATCTTTAGAAACGGACAAAATGCCAGATTGAAATAAAAAGATTCAAATGAAATCTGCTATGCATATTTCAATGTATCGTGTCAGAACATCATTTCTTGAACGGCCAAGCACAGCGTGCTCATGTAAATTAAATTATATTTTTATTCATTTTAATCCTTTCATTGAATGAGTCACTTTAGTATTGCAAACGATTAAAAAAAACTTTGTCTCGCATTTATTGTTTAAAAAAATATCGTATTTCCTTTCATATAATCACATTCTCAAAATGACATTTCTCTAGGTTTTATTTGCCGTAGTCATTAACTTATTTTTTAATCAGAGCTTTTGTAAATGCAATGGCGACGAGCTATTAAAAGCTGATTTCTTGAGAAACTCGAGTAGATAATAATTTTTTTTCGCCTATGGATTTTTGATGACGCCAAAAACTTCATTTCAAAAACAACATTAAGTTCTAGCATAAAAAGTTAGAAAGAATTTGATCAAAAGAATTTGATTCAGTAATTTAATTGCACATACAAATGGATTCGATTGGAGTAAAATAAAAATTTCGGAGAAGTAGCTGGAAATGAACCCCAAACTGGCAACTCCAACCCATCCGAAGACACACGGAAAAATTGGAATGACCGGACTGCCGCAACAGCAATACGGGTGGAAACAGTTGTTGAGTCTTAAGGGCCATCATCGCCCACCGTACAACCCTTCCCTAAGGAAGTACGTCCCGCCATCAATAGAGGAGCCAGGCCCTTACTTTTTATATACCAACAATGGTATCGAGAACCAACCATCACACCGGAAGCGTCTTAACCTCAATTACGAGGACTTTCTCCCCCCCCCCGGTGGGACTAGCTAGAAATCAATAAAAATTTTAGTACTGCCATAGGTCAAAAAGAAAAAAATTCTTAAAAACAATGTTTCTTAAAACAAAATGTCATGCACAAAATAATAAAATCACTCTTAAAAATAAGGGATGCCTTACAAATTTTCGTAATTTTTCAGTAATTTATTTAGTTTTAATATCTCTTTTATCGGGATATTTTATACCTTTTAACTCTTTGCACTCCGATGGGGCCTCAGACTCGACATTCAAGACTGTGCATCATTTTGACGCTTTATTTATTTATTTTTCAAATTTAGTTGTTAAAAACGCCTGCATAATGGTTGAGAGACGTAGATTAATTTTTCAAAGAAATTCGACTCAAAAGAACTATGTATATTTATTTTTCATAGGAATAAACAAATCTTTGTATTAAGGTGAATAATTTTGCATCTAATTATTTTTCGGACTGAAAAGGGTTAAAGCTATATACTTTTTATCGATTTCTAAGAGATTCGATTCTTTTAGAATAAATCCAACTAATATAAAAATGTATCGTTAATAGTTAATGCTATTATATTAATGAATACTGATGCTACTGATAAAGAAATTTTAAGTAAGAATTGTATTTTTTGACTAATACCAAGTTATTTTGAAATTGCGATCACTTTATTGAAATTCTGGAATTTTCATCACTTGTCGAAATTAATTGATTTAACAAAAGTGAAAATTATAAAAATAAAGGGAATTTTAAATTTTAAGATAATTTCTTGCGCGAAATCAGGCTGACTAAATATTTACTTTCTGTAGTAAATTCGTTTTTTGGGATAATAGTTTTAAAGGAAAAAAAAATAATTTTTAATACAGCTTTAAACATAAATTGATATGAATAACATATTTAATGCAAAATTTTAAAAAATGATTATTGAAAAAAGCGTTTATAAAATTCAGCATCGAACAATAAATAAAAATACTAATGAATAAAACATCATTTTTGCTAATATCAGAATTCAGAAAATAATTTTTTTTTAAAATCTATCCAGAAAGAATAAGTCTATATCTAACGGAAATATGCCACTATGTGGTAGAATAGAAGGAGTACTTGAACTCAATAGTTCTTAACCTCAGCGAATATAAATAAGAAGAAGAAAATAACACGACGATTACTCCTCAAAGCATCTATCCAGTCCATACCAGTCTCCTGTTTGCAGCGTCTCATGAAGCATCTCCCAAGTCGAGGATTAGCCCCTGGCAGGGCTAGGCGCCTCGAAAATCAACCTCATAACAACATGACGATTACTATGACATAAAACAAGCAATATATATATATAAAATGAAGTCAATTCCTTCTTAGGTCAACAAAGAAAATTTTTATTTTAGTTACTTTTTATCAAATAATTGCAATTGATATAAATAATTTATCAAAAAATAATTGATTTTCGTAAGAATTGAACTCTCATTTCTCACCTTCACGTGAAAAATTCTAAAATTTTCGCATTTTAACGATTGAACTACTGCTTATTGATTTCCATTTTCATTACAAACTTCTAAAACTCTATTTAAAGCATTAAAAATTATTTAAATTTAATTAATGAATTAATATTTGAAAACTGTATTAACATCAAGTGTCGTCCACTACAAGTTTTGAAAAATGCATTTAAATTTGAGTGGATGAATAAAAAGCATTTTATTATTAATTAGATTTTATTATTAATTAATTATATAGGCAGAGTGTGAACTAATAGGAATAATTGAAAAAAGATTTTAGGGAAAGAAATTTGCTTGTAAGAAAACATTATCGGAAAATACCATGAAAAAAATAACTAAAAATTTTGAATAATAACCCTAGTAGCACACAAATATTGTACAATATGTATGACATTGATCAATATTCGCAATATTGTTTTATATTGTGGAATATTGTTTGATATCATTTAATATCTCACAATATTATACAATATTGTGCAACAGGTTGTGCTATCTGGGAAGGAGAAGTAAATATACAAAAAAGGAAGGGATAATTTATGTATCATGAAAAAAAATAACAGCAAGAACGAAGATATCGTACCTGAAAACCTTGATGCAATTGGATACACCCAGTTAGGAAGCTCAGTTCATTTAGTAAGGGGAAAAAATAGGGAGAAAAGGGGAAGTCTGTTGTGGACTGAGAGATAGTCCTAAGTGAAAAGAGTGGAAAAGATGTGATTATTATTGACTCACCAGGAATATTCCCTTTCTAACTTTATGCAGTATGACACTTTTGTGTTATCTTCATAGAACAGTGAAGAGAATCGATTATACATTTAGGAATTATACATTTGCAATTAAATTAATTGCACAGAATTTATTGCATTTTTTAGTTCTTACAGTCTCGTGCACAGGAACAGATAAATGTCTTGTGTGATACAGAAAGTAAAAGCGGAGGCACCCCGACCAGCCAACAGTTAAGTCTTTGCACACTTGTGTGATACAGATGGGAATGCCAGATCAGATGTCTTCCTTGCCAACTTCACAGGTTTCGGATTTAAGAGGTTCATCCTAAAAAAGTCCTTGCATTGCTTCTGTAGAGAAAGTAATTTTAACAAACTACTCAGGTAAATTACCCATTGTAAGAATTATTCCATACTAAATGCAATAGCTGATATAATCAAGTCAAATGCAGTCATGCCTAAAACATTATCAGGCTTTAATGTTGCGGATTAGATTTTAATAGATACTTTTTAACTTTTCAATAATCTCTTTAACATTAAATAACCTCCAATTAACCAAGATAAATTATTTTAAAATGTTTTCGAAACTGGTGAAAATATAACTCTACATATCGATTTAATTAATTCCCAGTTGTTGTAAAAGATGGAGGCACCAGTCATTTCAGTTGATACGTCATCTGTTAGTGACGTCAGAGTATCGGCTTTGTATTTAAGGAACTTCTCTCTTCGGAGAATAGTCAGTCAAAAAAAAATTTAAAATTTTCCATTCGGTCCTCAGTTATGGAGGAGGACGGTCTCTCTGTAGACTCGCTATCCAGCAAGGGATCTACAAAGAGTAGAAATGATGAATACCTGAATCCTAGTGAATTCCAGCGTCAATACGTATTCTACTGTAATAATTTGAGAAGCTCTTACGTTTCGATTAAAGACTATAAAAAAGAAATAGAAGAACTGAAAAATCCTAAACTTCCACAAAGGTACCATTGGCATCACTACACACGTATGAACATCCCGTACAGGATCAAATCTCTGGAAAGTGAGATTGAAAAACATGAGAAAAGACTTAAAGAAGCCAAACCATGCATTAGGAGAAACTGCGCACCCCACGAAGGTAACAAAAACCGATGCAAATTCATCCTAAATCTAGTAGAGATGATTAAACAGAAAAAAGAGATTCTAAAATCCTTTGATGAAACCCTGATCCAGATGAGGAACAACAAATTAGAGCACACCGTGCAATATCTCGAAGACCTCGATAAATTCAATGAAATTCAAAATCAGATCTTTAAAATGGAGGAACAGCTGCAAGATGTTAGCCCATGCCTGCTCGATAACAGCAATTTGCATACAACCCACAACCCGAAAATGACGCCATGGATCTAGAAATCCCCTTCCAAGAAGTAGATAAAAACATGCCTGCAAAAGAAAAAATTCAACTGAGACCCATGAAATAATCACCCAGAACAAGTTCCAAGCTCTTGAACCTGACCCTCCCCCCCTTGCAAACACCCCTCTCGTCCCAGCAATAAATCTAAAGATGGACCAAGATTACAATATCACCCTACAATAAATCGCAAGAAGGTACCCTAGCACTGAAAACATCTATCTGAACGGGTTGATAAAAATATCCCCCAACAGCGTACAAGACAGAGAAGGAATACTCGACTTTCTAAAAAATAAGAAAAAAGAATTCATACTCTCGGAGGACCCCTTGGATCGGCCCCTAAAAGTAGTAATCAAAGGACTGCCCGGCAATCACGACAAGGGTGAAATCAAGAAAAAGTTAGAAGAGCTCAACTTTACAGTAATTAGAATATCACAATTAGATTGAAAACCCTACATCCCATTTTTCTCATCGAATTAAAGAAGACCGAAAACCATCAGAAAATTTACAACATCAGATCCCTCTCATATATTAGAGTCAAGATAGAAACATACAAGAAAACCAGCAAGGCAACGATGCGTTTTAATTGCGCAGGTTTTTACCATAGCGCCAGAAATTGCAACTGTAACCCCCGATGCATTAAGTGTAATGGAAGTCACCCCACACAGAAATGTACAATCACCGAAATAATCAAGGAACCGACATGCATCAATTGTAAGGAAACCGGTCACCTGGACTCTTGGAGGGGGTGCAAAAACTACCCCTCTACTAGAAGACTCCCCACCCTGAAAAAGTCCTTCGCCGAAATAGTTCAAGACAATAGTAAGAACCTGAAACCGAAAGATGGCCCAACAGAAAATCCCAAACAACCCCAGCCTTGGTATGAGACTCCACCACCCCGAAACTCAGAAGCCCTAGAAATTACAGAGTTCAAAGAAATGATTAAAACCCTAAAAGAAATTAAAGCCCTACTCAGAGAATTCCCCGAACTGGTAAAAGCAGCGAAAAACCTCAGAAAAACTGCAAATAAAGAAGAGAGAAAACTCATCCTCATTAATGCCCTTATCGCCTAAAACCTCAACAGCTCCAAAAAGTCCTTTTTCCAGAGTTCCTGATTAGCCCAAGACGATCAAAGAAAAATCCCAACTCTGCCGATAAAATCTGATCCAAAATAAGACCTCTTCACCAACCTCGCCTACTTCTCTCTGATTGGCTCCGACACTTTACCTACTCTCCACCACCCCACCAGAGGGGCCCAAACCTTCTGCTCTTCTTCAGCGGCTGTAGTCGCTCCCTCTGCTCTCAGAGGTGATGGCTCTCCATGAGTTCCGAAAGTCACTGTCAGTTACTAACAGCCATGTTCAATTTTCTTCAACTTTCCACCACGACAGGAGATAGCTTCTGATGGAAGCAGGCTCTCCTTCAACTGCACCAGTCTTTTCGGAGAATAGTCAGTCGTCATTTGGAATGTGAAAGGGTGAAGTTCGGTTAACCTTTTCTGCGTTAAACGGATGCACTAGGCCTAAAATTAGGGCTATTGGTGTCCCCACCTTTAATCGAAATAATGCTCTGCTATCTTTTTAGTAAAATCTTTTCTCTTTTGTAAATAAGTTAATTGTTGTGATTTTGTTTAGTGTAAATTTGTGTTTTGGCTTAATAAATTTATTGTTTGTTTAAACTTGTCGTTTTAATTTTTAACATTAACTTAGCAACCCCTAGACACCAATCCTACACATATATTGTAATCAACCAATAATTTGCATAATCACTTTTTATGGACAATATAGCAATTTGACAGAAATATTGTTTCGAGCATGATCTTTTATTATAGCACTATCTCTTTAACGTTTTTGAAAAGTTTAGACAGTTTTATCTAATAATTAAAAACTTTTAAATAAATTAAATGCCCATAATGCTTGAGATAAATTTAATTACCATTAAAATGCGATTGAATTCCAGAATTAGTAAAGATATAGACCATTATTACTTGTCATTTGATCAAATTAAGTAAGCAGAACTAGATTACTGGTAAGCTTTACTAGATCAAAATAAATAAATAAAATTGACATTCAGAAATTAAGTCGAATAACGTCCACTCAATGTACATCACATAAGCTTTGACAACTTCTTTTCGAAATGCATTAAGAATTTCACTTAATCGAAAAAGAGATGCTATATTTGCATTCCTTTTCTTTGCAATAGGGCTGTAGCGAGTGAAGTTCGCGGTACGAACCTGCGACGTTTGTGCCTGTAGTCGAGTATCATACCGATCGAGCAAAAGGGACCCTTCAGCTCGAAGGATATTATTTGGTTTATAAGGCTGACGCTACAGTACTCCCCTACCAGTGAGTCGGATGAGAGATGAACGATTTTGAACGCGCCAAGCGTATGGCGGGCATGTGAGTTCGTTGGTGCGTCGAGTTAGCAACGGCTTTTTTGGTGTGTTGAGTAAGAGACGGCTTTGTTGGCTCGTAGATGGCGCCATGAGTGTGGCAGAAAGTTGCTTTGTCAAGGTCACCAATGTAACGATTGAAGGGCGTGGTACGAACCTGCGACGTTTGGGCCTATTGCCGAGTAATATACCGATCAAGCAAAAGGGACCCTTCAGCTCGAAGGATATTATTTGGCTTATAAGGTTGACGCTACAGGGATTGACAAAATACAATTTAGATTGCAAATAATACTTGCAGTTATGATTTTTATGTTATAGTGATGTCCTATAAAACATTTCCAAGGACGAAATTCTAGAAATATTCAAGATTTATCATTCATACTGCAAACACAAATAAACATTCTTTTTTCATTTTCCATCTCACAGACTGTCTTGTTTCATTCATTTTAACTTTCCTGTTTCCTAATTTGAAATATTGTATTGTACCTCTATTTTTAAACAAAAGTGAATCTCTTGTTATATCTGTACTGCAGAGATAAGGTACAATTTCATATTGGTAAAAATTCAAACAATGCTGACTTAGAAAGCTTCGGAGAATAGATCACACGCGCTTACTAACCCAAGTAGCACATCCTGTGGTATAATATTGCACAATATTTTGCGATATTATGTGATATTAAACAATATTTCACAATATCAAACAATATTGCCAATATTGATCAATATTTGTGTGCTACTGGGTGAAACGGTCTTTCTTAAACTAGCTAGAATAGTATGAAATGTTTTTTTTTTTTTTTGCTCAAATTGAATTAAATTTACTCTTTATTTAATTCTATGTAACCTCTATCGTGCATCAAACTGAAAATACTTTAATTTTTGTTAAGTTTGTGAGTTTCTACTAGGTGTCTGCGCTTAGGATGACGAATAAAGCTTAATAATACTGTCACTGAAAATAACATATAAGTATAGTAAAGATATTATTTATTAATAAAAATGAATGCAAGGCGCGAGTTTTTAAGTCACAAGAAGAAAAGAAAATAGATTTATTGAGAAACGATTCATATTGTAACTCTGTAGCTTAATTTTTTTCCTTTTTACCTCAATATGCGAATCAAGTATTTAAGAAGTAAATCTGTTATATCGTTTTTCAGGATGATCAACTATTAGGAAACAATAGTTTCGATTCACCTAGTCAATTTTCTCTAAAATATTATTATGATAACTTTACATCATTCTAAACATGCGGAATTCGAATAACATCGTGGATAGGTTATAAACTATTTTGCGCCACTTGGATGTGGATGAAGGTTATATAGCCCTAGGACCGAGGTTCAAACTTTCATCAGGGTTATACTAGACAGAAGTAATTACTCGTGTCTGAAGAATATTATCTCGTTTATGAAGCTTTCATCTCAAGGATCTTCCTTCGAGAACATATGTTTTTAGTTTTTACCGCCCATTTGAGATAAAATTTTTAGAAAAGATCTATGGTTCAAATAAAAAAGCTGGAACTTCCAGTGCCCAAATAATAAAAGCAATAAAAAATATATATGAATTATATGAAATTTAATCTTGATATAAATAAATTAAATTAAATTAAATACATAAAAAGTGAAAAAGATTTAAAGGGGTGGAGGGTTAGATATGCACACACTTGTGCAATTGAAGATTCGTATTTTAATACAACAGTTGGATTATATGGTACTTGCGAGCGATATGTCACTGTCTTTATCTTAAAGCATGTAAAGCTTAAATGCATGTTTTTTAATTAATTAATATTTTATATGCTAGTTGAGTTTTCTGTAACTCTTTGAAGAAAAATTACAGTTTCAGTAACTTGACTGATAATTTTTTTCGATACAATTAATTCATAAACACTTCAATGTAGAAAAAAATATCTTTTTTAAGTGGAAAATAAATTTATTCATTATTATTTATTTGTTTATTTATTTTTAGATTTAATTACACTGCAGATATCCATATTTATGAATCAGAATTTGGCAATGACTCCATTCTGAAGTAGATGTTATTATTGTGTTAAAGTTTTCTCCGTTTTCTTCAAATTTGTTAATTTTACCTACTGTAAGTATTAATATTTTGGGGATATTTTATAGAAAATTTTGACGATTGTAATTTTCCAATATGTATGTGTGTGTATGTATTTATTTTCCTGTCGATTCTGTTAATAGAACAAGTTTAACATATTTAAGGGTATCCACCTCTTGACATTTCAGTTCCTCCCAATTTCTGTGTTTTATCTTATTTCTGTTTTGCCAGACCATATTGACAGCAGAGTTAAAACATATTAAATCACTATGTGAAATTATAGATTAATGGGGTTTTATTAAATACTAATTTGGAAGGAATGTTATATGTTGTCTGATAAATTGTTCATTTCGTCTGCTGTCATCGCATATTTCCTGGAGTTTCGGTTTAATGAGAAAGATCAAAGTAACTTTAGAACTGATATATTGTTCATTTTTATGTAATTATTTTACTCGTCAATATTTGAAAAACAATATTGTTTATAATGGAAATTTGAATCATTAAGCAAGATTTAATAGTGGCACGAAATAAAAATTATATTTGAAAATATGTAATTCGCGAATTTGAAAGTATTCAGTTCTTTTGTCAAACAACGATCATTACACAATTTAATAAAGCTTAATATGAGTAAAAAATTAGATTTAATAAATTTTATTCTAGATATTTTGACGAAAATTTCACAATTCCTACATACATGGATAAATTTTTGATTTATGAGTTTTGTATTAATTCTTTCTGGAAGTATAATAATAAAAATAATAATTATCCATGTTATAATTCGTTTATGCTATTAAAAATTAATAAAAGAGAAAATTCAAAGTTTTTTAAATATTGAACTTTATAAATCATATGAAAGATATTGATCATTCATTTAGATTGGTATAGCATTATGAAACATTATTGTTTATTGAAAGCAGAGGGGGGTTTCAAAGATATAGATGATGCTTCCAATTTTTAAGTTCGCTTTATTATATCATCAAGAAGCTGGAATTATGTACAAGCAAAAGCGACAAGTACAACACCGCACAACACAAAATGAAATGACGAAAAGCTGATGAATTATCCCTGCAAATATATAATAGATTTTTATTGGGATCTTTAACTCATGTACAGCTCATGCTAGGGAATCGTATGGATCTTTTAAAGAAATGTGTTAAGCTGGACAATTTTTATCCCTTCACTCGGAGTGTAGGAAATATTTGGCGTTTTGCTGATTCAGTCATTTTACAAAGTTTCAGTTGAATTAATTAGCTAGAACAAATGGAATGGATCAGGAAATAAGAGAATATTTTTAGTATGAAATTGTTATGGTCTAAAGTAAATTGAAAGTTAGAAAATTAATTTGGATTTAAATTAAAGTTTAAAGTATTTTTGCATATATATATATATATATATATATATATATATATATATATATCAAGAAAATTTTATTTTTAATTAGTTCATGAAAATTTATATTTTATACTATCTTTTATTATTATAGTATTTATAAAAGTAAATGAAGAATGTAAGTGAAAAATTTGAATATATAAGATATTAATTTGCATTATGACTCTACTCTTGCTATAAAGTAACTTTTACTTCACTCTCAAGATTTCAAATCATTGTTACAGATAAGTTATTTCTTTGATGATTATTTCATATAAATGTGCATCATTATATATAAACTAATTTGTAAGTTTTTGAGTGATATTGAATGTTAACTTTTTTAATAGGAAAAGATAGCAAAAATGGCTACTAACCAAACATCAGAGCTTGAGATCCTTCAAATGAAGGCAAATCAAGTCACTGATGAGGTAAGTATATAAATTTTGTATATATTTATAGTTTTCTTTTTCTACATTTTTCTTGTTATTGAATTAATTTGTAACCAGTATTTTTAAAATTATTCTTAAAACTTATTTACTCACATTCATAAAGAAATTTAAGCTTTGTGAGGAAATTTAATATATATTATTTACATAGGTACATATTACATAGATATATATTTCACTGTAAAATTATAACAAAAAGATACTTATAGACTAAATCAGATGGTCTTTTAGTTATTATTTTCACTTTAAAACAAAAAAGTGTACTTTTCCTTTATCCAGGCATAAGCATAAAATCATGAAATAATGTGGAATTCACCAAAATTCTTTGTGATTTTAAAGCAAAAAATTATCTAAATTATTTGGTGTTCTCTACGCCCAACTACCAGAAAAGTATCCCCCAAAGATATTTGTAGACTAAATCAAATAGCCTTTTAGTTATTGTTGAGAAACTTCCTTTTTTAATAAAACCTTTCATAAATTGGAAAATCCATTTTAAAATTAATATAAACTCATTTTTCACATACTTTAGATTATTTATAGCTGCAAATTTGAATGAAGTTATTTTATTTTTTTAAAAAATAAAAGCTAATCATGTTTTCTCTCTCTCTCTCTCTCTCTCTCTCTTCCATTAAACAACTGTAGTTAAAGTTCTACTCCTTTCTTATGATCTTTTTTTTATAAAAACATATACAATATATATATATATATATATAATTGGTTTTGTTAATCCTTGATAAACTAAAATCACATTGTCTGTAAGGACAATCCCTTAAATTCTTCACATAATTGGCTTTGAAAGCGTATTTGTTGTCCAGCACTTTTATTTCAAAGGTCTAAAATTGTGCCATAATTATGACAAAGTTATTTGTATATTTGTTGGTCAAAATTATTTATTAATAGTACATACTAACTTGTATTTTTGAAGTTTTAAAATTTAACTGGTTCTTCATTTTCTATCAATAAAATGTTATTCTCCTTTTTAAATTTTGCCATTGGAAGAAGATATTATAACTGTCAAGTGGTTTATTAAATAATTCTAATATCATAATCATACTCAAGATTTTGGGAAATTTAATAGGAGTTTTCTGTAATAGAAAAGATAAAGGTTAGATTAAACTTCTTTTACATGAACATATCCATTGTTCAGTATTCTTGTAAAACATTGTACGAAAGATCACAAATGATACTGAATATTTTCTAATAAGCAGTGAAAGGTAGTTAATTGGTTAGGGAGACTTCACAGATTCTAACATAGATATTCAAAATGAGCAGCCATATACAATTTTTCCCTATCTAATTCTTGTAAAAAATTATATTTTTGTTCAGGTGGATATTATTTAGAGGAAGCTTTTATTAGAATCCTTATTAAAAATGAATTACTTTTCAGGAATTCTATTAAAGATAATTTTGCCTTCAGCTAGTAAAACTAAATTTTAAGAGAATTGTTTATTACATTTGCAACTATTTTATCTTGTATTTTGAGGCTGTATAAATTCTTATTTATTGAAATTGCTTTATTTAGAACCATTTAAAGAAATCCTAATGAATATTTAAGAAGTTAACCTATGAATCTAGATAAATAAGAAATAAATTTATATTGCTATGCTGTCCTTTATATATCTGACAAAAGGCATAATTTTATATATAAAGGGATAATTATCTACTTTTTATACTGTTAAGAAAGGTAAAATTATATATATTTGAGTCTGAAATGTTTACTTTCTATATTATAATAATAATATAAATTATTGATAAATATCAAATTCTAGAAGTTTTAAAAGCCTTTTGCTTAGCTCTATTACTGAAAGATCATTAATTCTATTTAGAGTTTTGTTATTAGTTTTTTATACTGTAATTTTAATAAATTAGTGAACCTGCCATTTTTAATTACTTATTTTATTTCAGTCACTGGAAAGCACAAGAAGGATGCTGCAACTAGCAGAAGAAGTAAGAAAATGATTCTTTAATAATCACAATTATAAAAAAATGCTTAAGTTTTGTACATTACTTAAATACAATTGTTGAATTTTATATTAAATTGAAGCATTTTGTTTTTATATGCCTTTAAAAATCTCTTTTAGCTGTTGTCAAATGACAAGATGTAAAGTCATAAAAAAACTTAATATTTCTATTTATTAAAAAATTAATTTACTTTGTATGCTGAATTTATCATATTTTGTATTAAATTCTAAGTACTGCATGTAGCATTCATTAAAAATTGGAAAAAAGTAGGAAGGTAGTAAAAAATCTTCCAACCTATTTTTTAAGTTTATTTCATTATTGTGTTTAACGATTGAACTATTTTTAACAGTGATGTCCTCCTTAAATCAGTAATTTGTAGTTTCCCTTTTATCCATTAATTGTGATCCTAGAAACTTAAAAAAAAATTGAACAATATTTTGTGTGTTATTTAAATGAATATTTGTATAATATTTTTAACCTTTTAGATGAAATTTAAGATTTTATTTATTACTTTGTTACCTTGTAATTCCCCCTTTTTATACATAATATTTCTCTTAGTTGAAACACTTATTAGTTTAACCACTTTTCTGTCTAATTTGTTATTATTGTTACCATAATGCTGCCATTAGAGCAAGGACACGGGTATTCAGACATTGGTTGCATTAGATGAGCAAGGAGGTAAGGCACAAAATTGTTACATCATGCAATTGGAAAAGATTATTCATTTACAAATTTTAAATGCAATTTTAAAAAAAAAAAAAAATTCAAAAAATAAAAGTATTTGGTTTTTTTTTTTTTTTTTTTTTGCTTCTTATATGAATCATTTGTTGCTATATTTTTTGAAGCTGGTTTTTTAAGGTGTTAGTTTTGATTTAAAGTATCATTATTTTCAAAACAAGTTAAAAAATAATTGATAAAATAAGATATCATTATATTGTATTAAGATTTTGTCATAACTCAATTAAAATGTCCTATAAATCTTGTGAATAGTCTTTAAAATTTCCTTTATGTAATTTTCTTAATATATATATATTTTTTTCATTTCTTTTTTCAATTATAGCTTAATTATAACCATCCTAATCCAGACATGTTTAAATTAAATTTTAATTCAGCTGTTACAAGTTTGCATTAATAATTCTTACAGATTAAGAAAGCTTACTGATGTTATTTTATAAGCAGTAGTTGACTGCTTTTATTACTTTAAAACTGAATATGAGTTGATAATGTGCTAATCAAATATATCTTAGGTATTCTGGATATTTTTATTAACCCATTTTTGTCTTGCTATTAATGTTATATACATTTAAAGATTATTAAAATGCCTATTGCGTAAGACATGAATTTTCTTTTGTGACAAATATAAAAGTCTACTATTTGGTTCCTTCACGATATTTTGCAATGCTACTTTTGACTGTTGGATTATTATCAAAATTTCTGCACTTACTATTTAAGATATGGACTCAAACTTTTCTGCAGTAATAATATTAATAAATCAAATCCAGTATTGCATTATAGAGGGTTAATTTTTTTAAAATTTTATAAAGACCTGAAATGTTATAAAAATTCTGTAATTTCTTATGTGCATATTCAATCTTTATCCAGAGACATTTGATTGGTATAAATACTAGAAAGAAGCCAATAGTGGCTTGTTTATAATCTATATAAATAGAGAAAATGATATTATTTACAGATGCAGTGATTTTGTAACTGCTTGTTTTTCACTTAGGTCATATTTAAAAAATCAAAAGTGGAATAAATTTCCAGAAATATTTGATTAATAGGATCTTTAAATAATCTAGCAAAAGTTAAGAACTTGTTAGTGGTTCAGTTAATCAAAGCAACATTGTTTATTGAGGAAAAACTGGTAAAACTCTTAGAAAAATAATTCATATTTTCCATGTATAGTAGTGATCTGTTATAACAAGGAACTACTTGCTTTTGTGCTAACCCTTCTGGTGATCAGATGGATTATTGTGACCAGCTATTATTATTATTATCACCTGAAATGATAAGATTGGGATAAAGAGAAATCTGAATGTGTTTTAAAGAAATTGGTCATTTATAAAGGTTGATGGCTTGACATGGGTTCACAATAATATTTACCCTTGGGGGTGTAAAGTAGCTATCCATATGATCTCTATGCATTATTAGTTTGAGGATATTAACATTTTTATAAAAATTACTTAACACTCAGTTGTTAAAAATAAATTGAACTAAACTGGCTGTTATAATATTTACCATAAAAACTTGATTGAAATTTGGAAACTTAACATTAATCTGATTTTGATTTATTCCTGTTTAATTACCTGTTTTTCAAAGTACAGTTCATACATATTGATATATTTGCTAAAAAGTTTAAAATGAATTAAAAGAAGTATTATAGATAATATCTTGTTTTATTTTTATAATTTAGATTTTAATTGTAAATTTTTACCATTCCATATCGAATTATCATGTTTTGATACATATAAATTAAAATTATATGTACCTAGACATTGTAATTAGATTTAAAAATTTAGAATCTATTAGTGCTTTATGAAATCTTGATTAAATTAAAATGACAACATTTATAAAAAAGAAAAACTTATAAATGGGTTAAAAAAAAGAAAAGAATATTAAATATATCTGAGATTAAAAAAAGGTTTTGTTTCAAAGTATATCAAGGTTTAAAGTGTTGTATAATTATACACCATTATTCTAATAAAAAGTTGCCGAATTTTGTTTCTTTTTAACCCTAGCATTTGTAGTACTTTCGTTTATATATTTTCAGTTTTATTTTATTTTTTGCAAATTTCTTTTCTTTCTAATTTGCAAACTTCCTTATTATTTCTTTTAAGTTATATTTTAGTTTTGTTTTGCTTTTAGACTGAAGATGTTGGTATGAAAACAATAAATATGCTGAGTGATCAAGGGGGTAAGATTAAATTATTATTTATTACCCCTTGTTAAACATTTTGAAATAGCTAAAGAAAATATTAATTGCTTATATTTATCAAAGATTGGCAGTAAAGGTATTTTAACACTTCTGTTTGTGAATCTGAATACTTTTTATATGTATCTTCATTGCTTCTTCATAACTTGTTACTAATAATTATTACCATCTTTACTAAAATTAACAGAACAACTTGATCGCATTGAAGAAGACATGGATGTCATTCATGCCGATATGCGAGAAGCTGAAAAAAATTTAACAGGGATGGAGAAATGTTGTGGGATATGTGTATGTCCATGCGGAAAGTAAGCATTTTATTTTAAAGTGTTCTCAAAACAATCTTATAATAGAATTTCACTAATTTAAAACTGGTGAATTCACAGTAAAAATTTATTTTATCGAAATTTTTAAATTAAGAAAAAAATTTATCTAAAATGCAAATAATAATAAAAAAACAATTCTTCAATAGAAAATGAGTAAAAATTTGTTTTTAATTTTCAGCAGTTTTAATAAATAATGTATAACTAATACATAAGGTGTAATTTTAATAAAATGTGAATACAATATTTTAATTATGTTAATTAACAATTAATTTTAAAAATTGATAAATAGTTAATGCTTATGTATTAGACCGTCGTTGCCAGTGGTTTAGTAACTCATTTGACCATTGAATTCAAATGAAACCAACAAAATGGAGGAGGACAGTTAAGATTTGAACAATTTTTTAAATAATGGTCGTTTTTACCCATTATTGGCAGTTTAGCAACTCATTGATGACGCCTTCAAAGTTGGCGATAAAGATCGACAGTCTAATGCCTAAGTACCAAATAATTCCTATAGGGGTTATTGATTTTTAAATACAATAATTTTATAAAAAAATTTAATACAATGACCATTTTTAATGCTTAGAAAGATTTTTAAAGGATATTTTTAATTCCTTTTTGTTTGAAATTTCAAGTTAATTAAAGGATTTTACAAATTTATTCTCTTATGATGAATAAGGTAAAGACATATCTAACTAATTAAAAAAGATTAAATATAATAATTTTAGTTTTGCCTTCAAAATAACAAAAATCATTGAAAGCTCAAAATACAGATATATTTAACTAATAGGAACTACTTGAGAGTTTCCATTAGTTAAATTAGAGTGGGAACATTCAATTTTTCAAAATATGCTGTCATAGCTCTATTCTATGAGAAAATCAGAGAATCAGAAAGGTAAAAATTCAAATTATACATAAATAAATTACTCCAAGTGCACTGTATTCCTTGCATAATAATTTTTTTTGAGTGTTCACTAATTAATGATACTGAATTTTAATTTACAATAAAATTTAAATTGAATTATTTAATTTTAGAAATTTTAAAGTCAAACTTCCTTATATATGCATATATATATCTAGCTTACTATTAAACATGATTAGAAAAAGGCAAACTTAAAAGCTTAAAAAAAAATCTAAATTTTCCAAAATTAATCAATATTAAATTTTCTCTCTCTCCACCCCACCTGCCTCTTAATTGAGTAACATTTAATTTCACTGTTTTGCCTGTACAGTTGCATACATGTAAATTATCATCTGGCAATGGATCAAAATTAAAAGGTCTCTTTTACTTACATCAGCATTAATATAAATATATCCCAAATTTTTATTTGGTTATTTTTTACTAATTGTTTATAGCTCAATTTACTTGTATATTTTTCTTATTTAAAAAATATTTATCATGCAATTTATTAAATTTATTATATTTTTATTTTCAAGTTAAAACTTTATTCTGAATTACATGATTTCATTTTACTCAATATTTTTAGAGACTTAACTGAATTTTTTATATTTTTTAAAAGCTTGATTCTCCAATTGAAGTATTAATATTTCAATTATTTGATTTTTCATTCTTTTTCCAATATTTTCTTTTTGAAATCTGTAACTTATATAACTTATTCACTTCTGCATTCAAAGCATTCTTTTTTATCAGGGCTACAGATTTTAAAACTGATTCTGCAGCTTGGAGAAATAATGAAGATGGGAAAGTTGTAAATACTCAACCTACAAGAGTAGTTGATAACAGAAATGGTGCTGGCCCAACTACTGGAGGATATGTACAAAGGTGATTTCAGTTCGCCCATATTTTAAAAAATTATCACCTGTGATTTTTTTTAAATTTAAATATTTAGCATTTTAAATTTATTTATAGATATTTAGTTATGTCATTTATAATACATTTTAAATATTGAATGTAGGTATTATAATGTTATTTGAATGTATTTCATCTTGTAATTGAATTCTTAGTTGCAACTGCTGTATCTGGTATTAATAAGAAACATGTGTTTATACCAAATTTTAGCATTCTGTATAACAGTATGTTGTATCTTTGGGTATCAAAGGTTTTTCAAATATGGTTTGGAATAGAGAAATATGCATTTCAAAACAGTTTTCTTCTTTGCATGTTTTTGATTTAAAAAATGAATAAAATTTTGATATCTAGTGATTTTTATCCAATACATAACTTTTGAGCATTAATATGTTTTCAAATAGGAATGTTTCAGCTTAACTTTCATATTGTAAATTTGCATTCTCTTTAAACATTACATTAGTTAGAATTCAATTACCTATTTAGATTTATAATATCATATATAAAAACAAAAAAAAGTTCTTAATAGATAAAGTTAATACAAGGAAATTGCACACAAATTTTCCATTAATAATCATGGACAATTCAATTTTCTTCATGAACAGAATTGTAATATAATATCCATCTTCCATTCATCATGACTGTCTGCATTAATATATATGATATATGTGTGTAATTTGCATTCTTAACAAGTTATTTGTTCTTTATATATTATATATTTTGTAATTTAACTGACTGTCATTCCAGAAAGTAGAACAGATAGAGAATATATTTTCATATCTGAAACCAACATGATAAACGTAGACAAAATAAGTTTTTAAATTCTGGAACCCTAAAACTCCCCTCTTTAACCAGAAGATTTGAGAATTTGTGTTGCAAAATAATGGCTTCTGTGTTAATAGAGGAAATCTTCTATTTCATTCAATGTATAACAGTTGTAGTATTTTTTCAAATTACTTTTTATCTTAGACACTATACTATGGAATATAAGTCAGTTTATCACATAGTCTATCCATGGTCAATGATATTTAGGCTAAAATATAGCACTTGCCACAAATTTTCATTTGCTGAGTGAAAATTAAAATCCTTTTTGTTACATTAGATCCAATATCAAAGGTGGAAGAAAGTAAAAATGTTTTTATATAACATGTTGCAATATTATAACATGCTTTAAAAATTCCAATATCAATTGTTTTAAGGCTTTTATCAAACATCATAATGTGGAAAGTGATCCGGCTCAGTTTGATTGGTATAATCAATTTAAAAAAAACGTTTTTTGGTTAGTTTTCAAACTTTGGTCCATAATAAGCCAACCTCTTAAAATAAGGAACATACAATTCTAGATTGAATTATTATATTTTAAGTGAACCAATTTTAAAGGGAAAAAATTATTTATATTTGACACAAATATGCTTGTCACAAAATCAGCTATTGTTTCATGAATTAAGCAAATTTGTTCAGCTTTCTTTCATTGCAGAAATAAAATATTATCAGCTTTATAACCATTATTATAATAGCTTTTCCTGATGAAAACACTATTAATTGTGCTAAATGAAGTTAGCTAAAGTTATTATAAATGTCCTATTGAATTATATATCACTAGTTTGGTAAAACGGGTGGAAAAATTCTTAACTATAATTTTGTAATCTAAAAGCAAAATTTATTAATTTATATACAATTATATACTACTATGTATATAGTTGTAAGGATTTTTTTAATGTTTTTTCCCCCTTTCCTTCCCTTAGAATTACACATGATGCACGTGAAGATGAAATGGAAGAAAATATGCAACAAGTCAGTTCTATAATTGGGAATCTAAAAAATATGGCAATAGATATGGGAAGTGAAATTGACTCTCAGAATCAACAACTTGACAGAATCAACATGAAGGTAAGATTTTTTTTACCTTTGAAAAAAATCTTATATTTATTAATTATTAATTTTCAAAAATAGAAAATTGTTTGTTTAAATAAAGTTTTATTTTTTAAAAGGAACATAATGTATATAATCTTATTTTTAAGTAGACTTTTTATACTATTTTCAAATAACTATTGATGAGTTGCTTTGACATGACTTAAGGAAAGTTTCTGTATAGTTTCTCTAATCTTGGTTCTTAGAATTCGATCCTCTCATGAAAAGTAATTTGCATAGAGTAATATATAAAATCTTTAAAATTTACTTTTTTGACAATCAACATTTTGCAAAATGAGTAAAGAGGAGATTTCTTATTGTTGCATATAGAATCCTGTATGAATTTTGACATCATGTCAAGAGGTATGCCAGTTTAGTATGTGTTTTTTAATGTTTTTTTAACCTTTTTCCTTTCTTTCTTTTCTAAAAAAGTATCAGTGAAGCAGGAAACCTAATTAATTAAACACACACACAAACAAAAATAAGTTACTTCTGTTAGGATATTGCTTCAGATCAAAATTTGCAGGAACTATTTCACTAACATGCAAGCATAAATACATACATAGCCAGAAAATACATTCTGTGCACTACAAGAAGTTGTGAGGGGATATTTCATCAGCAGAGGAAGCAATAGTGTCTCAGTGTATCATCAGCATTCAATGAAATATAGAAGACATTGTCAATATGGAAAACTGATGCATATGTGTTGAGATGAATTACCCTTATAAGGTAAAATCTGTGCATGCGGCAGATTTATATGATGTAATACTGTGTCTGTTTTTTTACAAATCTTGAAACATAGACATAAATAAATGTTTAAATAACTTTTTTTTAAAAAAAGTAATCATTATTAATAATATGTTATTATAATTTGTTTGATTTTTTTGGGGATGAAGGGATATATTGTTCTGTCTTACATTGATGATATACAATATATATGTATATATAATTATTGTTTCACATTGAGCATTTTATATTACAAATAACAAGATACATGTTTGAATTATCCTCATTAAGTGATGTTCCACTATATATTTCTGTTTAATTCTTTCATAATACACTTTACATTTTACAACTTTGTATTCTATGAAAAAATGAAATTTAACTGTTAGTATTCCTTTTGTTAATCATTTATATGAAAATTGAAAGTATGTAAAACTTTAGTAGCCTTGCTGAAATCTTGATTCATGCTAAAACATAATGCTTAATATGGAAATTAATTTCTTAATTTTTCTTTGGTTCTAGATGGTCTTTCCCCATTGATAAAAAATCTTTTCTATGTATGGTGCAAAGATTTTTCATGATTACTCACCAAATAATTTACATTAAACATTTAATATTTTTAAACAATTCAGTTATTTATGAGCAAAAGTAATCATTAATGTAGCATAAGTAACACTTATAAATATTTTACTATAATAATTTGTTGTATAAGATTTTAACCCCATTATTTGTCTTGTGCAGAATGATTCTCTTAAAAAAAATTTGTATAAGCATTTCCTGATTATTTATGCTTTACCCTATTATCAAATAATAAATTTTCTTTTCTTGTTTAGGCACAATCAAACGAAACTCATATTGTCAATGCCAATGCAAGGGCTTCCAAGTTGTTAGGCAAGAAAGAATAAACCACTGAAATTATGTGAAACCTCATATTTGGTGAAGTGGAGCACCGGTGTCTTAAAGATTGCTTTCAGTTGGTACATCTACCATCTACAGAAAAGCCAAACATCTAAATTTTGCTTTTTTAGATGGTAGATTCCAATGAATATCTTTGCGTTACTTTGTGTCAATTTAACTTTAAAGTATTTATTTCTGAGGCACAGGTCCCCCCCTCAAAACTTTACATTTACCATATTGAAATTGTAAGCTGTACTTATTTTTCTTGTAAAAAATTTAATTGTTTTGAGCTTATTTTTCAAAACACAGTTATTATTGTTGAACACCAAACTACTCAATTTAAAAAGACTTCATTTATTTTTTAAAATTTACATGTTCTGAGATTAATCTTGTATCGATTGATATATGTACATATCTACTGAATGTACTAGCTTTTTAAAATTTAAGTTTTCTTACTTCTTGGAAGGTTTACATATGTATTAATTATTATTGGCTATTGCTTGAAAAGAATTTTTGATCTGTAAAGTCTTTATCCTCTTTAAACATGGTGCCTCATGTTCCTATATACTTAGACTTTGTTCAATTTTTTTATCACCTTTGTTTTGTTTCTGTTGAATCATTGTCTTATATGTTACATTTTTATTGTTTATCCATGTAATATTTAATTTATAAGATTGGTGTTTTTAAAATGGAAATTTTCAAGGTTTGTTCAATCAGATTGTCTGACTTGCAAAAGAATTTTTTAAAAAAACTTTGTAAGCTTGAAAGCACAGTTTTGTATTTTTCAAAAATCATTTAAGCTTCTACCTGTTAAAATATTTTGCTACACAGACAACTTCTGATTAAAAAAAAATGTGCAAACATATGTATTTTTTAATGCTTGAAGAGATTTGTAAATTTTAAGAACAATTTTTGAACTGATATTTTTACTTGAAATCTTAACTGGAAGCAGAAAATCTGTTGTAAATCATATTTTTTGTATATGTATATATATTATATTTAATTGTCTGTTGAGAATACTTTTTTTTTCAAAAATCTGAATTTGTATAATAAAGAAATGTCTTACATACTTATCATGACTTTTCAATGAAATTCTCTTTTCACATATATAATTTTTCGATTGGGGTAGAAATATTATATAAAATTGCATCAGTAATATATTTATAAATGAGCTTAACTTCTGAAAAGTGTTAATTCTATATTTAAAGTGACAATGGGATTATCATATTCCATTTATTTCATGTTTAAAAATATACTATTGTATTCCCAATGTTAAATTTTTCAGTCATATGATTTGTCTATTTTGGAAGTATATGAGATTTTTTAAAGGTTTACATATGTATTGATTGATATAATACAATTTGTAGTGTATTTAATCTGTTTCCCCCCGACAATGTTTGAACTTTAAATAAGTTTTTCAAAATTTGAAAATATATATATTATTATTACTATTGATATTTAGAATTTAATATATGTTTGCAAAGTCATACCTTTGCAAACATATAATTAAATTTTTTTCCAGTTATTAATGATTATTTGTAATTTCTTAGACATTAAATTTATTGAAAACTGTTATAGAATTTTGTGCATTATTTTATATTTAATTTTTTTAAATCTTTTAATTTAATATTTCCATTCTAACTATTCACTTTAAAAATTTATGTAATATTTCTGCCCATTTTATGTTGAATGTTCTTCAAAAAAAGAACATGTGTAACATCTGTATGAAAAAAAAAATTGTCTTTTAATATGTAAAATTATACGAGTATTCGCATCTCTTCTCTTACTCAAAGAATAAATTGAAGATATTTTTTATGATCCTATACCCTTTTTAAAATTTTATAGGGTTTTTAAAATTTGTCACTTATATCTCTATTGAAAAAAGTGGTGTCTGATCAGTGCTTATTATTAGGCTCATATTTGAAGGAACTCAGAAGAAAAAAATCATTTGTTTCATTGCATTCTATAAAATATAATACAGATTAATTGATATATTTATTTAAACAAGAAAGAAAGCCCATCATAAGGATGCAACTTATCACACCAGTTTATAATGATATGCTGAAAGATTTATAAGATGTTTGTTGTTCAGTTATAAATAAATTTAAAACAGTATTACTTTCTCTATTATCCAGTCTTCCATTCTCTTGGTTCCTAAAAGAAAAGTGGCTTTTCGCTTATTAAGTATTTTGATGTTTATAATGTATATTTATCTGTGACATGTTGAAGACCATTAAAATGGAAATGAAATAAATCTATAGCTGTTGGATTACTTGAAATTATAATTCTTGTGAATAATTATGAATCCCATTTTTTTAAAACTGTGATTATTACTTATAAAACATATTTTTATGAATTTATCATTTGCATTGTAATTTCAATAGAAGTTAATGTAAGTAGTTAAGATAGTATTTTATCTATCAACTGATTTTTGTTATTACAAAATTATTTGTTTTCAAATCTATTATATATGTATAAATAGTTGTGCAATCGGTAAAAAGTTTATTTTAAAATAATCCTTAAATATAGTAACAGAATTATTTAATACAAGTACTAAATATTAATTCTCTTTAGCTGTATTATGTCTAAAATTTTGCATTGAAAAAAGATTATAGTTACATATTACTGTGATTGTAAATTCAGTTCTTTTTCATTATCTTGGAAAATGATTGAATGTGTGCATAAAATCATTCTATTAATTAGAAAATTCAATTATATGATAAAAATCGAACGTATTTTGAGTTTTTGGTAAATTTAGATAATTCTGTGGCTTTTTTTAAAGATTTGATTTTGACGTTTAATTATATCAAATGTATTTTTAAACTATTTGAGAATTTGATTTGTGTGTTATTTCCAAGTAGCTGAAAACTTGCTAAAAATGAGCAAAATTCTAATATATGTAATCTGGGATTTTTATTTAAGTGATGAAATCTTGGAAATATGTTCATAATTATTTTACACACTGAGAAATTATTGTTTACTGAAGAATAATGATATTCTTTTTTTTTGGTTATTAATTGTTTATTCAAATGAAGTAGGGAAACACATAATGAATCACATTTAATCAAGACAAGCCCCATGTGCATTTGTATAGAGCTTTTCATTCTGTGAAGAAGACTTCATGATAAAAAGCATCAATATAGCCACACACACACACACACACAAAAAAAACTGTTTGGACACCACAATAAGTTTTATTTTTAATGGAGAATTATTCTTTACCCCTCAACTGGTTAATTTGCTTAAATTCTTATGATGTGTAAAAATTATATTTAATAACTGAAATATAAGATATTGATTTTTTTTATTTACTATAATAATTAGAATTAGTATTAAAATTTTTTCAGGCAAGTTTTTAATTGCTTCTGATTTATTTAATTCAGAAACTGAAAAGATGTACAGATGTTTATAAGTTATGCTAATAATCTTAGTTTATTTTATTTGGTATTTTTAAGGATATTAGGTGTTTTTTTTCTCTGTACATCTGTATGTACGCACACTATTATATACCATAATCAGTTAAGGGGTTAGAAATATAAAATTAATGAAAATTGTATAATTATAAGATGCTATACTTTTTATCTCTTCTCGTTAAATTCTTTCCTAATTGTATATAGATTTGTACTGCTATTTTCATACTGATTGGTACTTTTGAACTAATGGTGCTAAACTAAACTAAATTCATAATAATTATATGAAATATGAGAAATTTTTTGCTATTTTATATGGAAAAAATTAAAAATATATATAATCCTGCCCAAACTTTTATTTTTAACCTACAATTTTTTTATCATTTCTGAATTATAGCTTTAGCATTTGTGATTAAAAACTATCAAAATATTTCATAGTTAATAAAATTATGTGAATAAATTTGATGTAGCATGCTAAATTTTTATTTAAAATCTATGGCATATTTTTTTATTAATGAATTAAAGGCATTAACTTATATTTAAAAAAAATAGAATATTGAATATTGTTGAAATTGTATACCATTGCAGATAATTCTAAGTCGTTCTTGATTGCAAAAAGTGAAATTTTAAAGGAAGGAAAAAAATACTTAAACACACATAGTAAAAAAGTAGCTAACTCTTTTTCTAAATTTTCCCCCTGATTGGAAGAAATGGAAAATTGTAATTATTCTTTAAAAAATATTATTAATCAAATAGCATCATAGAACCTTGATTTTAAAATCCAGTTCAAGTCAGGCAAATATGATTTTTGATAGCAAATAGATCCAAATAGTATCAGAAATTATCTTCCATTTTAAAATGATCAATCTTTAATTTTTCGAATTTATTTATATTTTTAATTTGGGGAAAATATCAAATAATTTTTTTTTAAAAAAATAGATTATACCTAGGATATATACTTTAAATTTCTACCTATTTCTTTATTTTTATAATTTGCTTTTAAAATACAATTTTAAAGGAAAATTTTCTATTTCCATTAACAAAGTTGCAATTGTATTTGTATTTCTACTTGCACAGAAAGGTTTTGCTTGATAATTTTAGTTTCATATCTTTTCTTTTTAATGTTTTGGTTGAAACTAATTTTAAAAAAATCTATTTGTTTAATATTGAGTTAGATAAATTGCAATATCTAGCACAATCGAATTTGACTGTTTTCTGGGGATGTTTTAAAAGTTTATTAGAAATTGAAGTATTAATTTAAGCATAATTTCCATTGTTTTTTTTATTTCACTAAATCTTTTAAATTATAAATATGTTGGTAACACTGCAATCTTTAGATGTAGATCATTATTTATTGTTTGTGTTCCATTCACTATAGGCCATGACAACTCAAGTTGGATTTATATAGAAAGCTTTTGGCAACTGTATCACTAGAGGATTACATCTTCCAAATATTTGTGCATCTTAGTGCTATAGGAAAAACTTCATAGAATTAAACAACTTTCATTCTAAACATAGATTCATGGCACAGTATTTCAATTACAAGTGTTGAAAACTAAAATCTGTTCGAACATGTTAATAACTTTTAAATATATTAGGACCCTATTGAGAACTACTTTTCTCAGAATAGTGGTACTTTGTGCAGCTTTCCCTGTACTATGACCTTGAGTTGTCACTGACTATAATGAAATTTGTTTTTGTAAACGAATGTCTTGTATTTTTAATGTTAATTTTAGTTAGATTCTGTACAACTTTCAAATCATTCCAAATCCTTATTGACATTCCCGAAGACAATGGGTGGTATTTTCCCAATAGTAAGAAATATAGTTCTAGCTCCAGTACTGGATGTTGTCATTAAAATAATTGCACAAATTATTAGTTAATTAGTATGGATAAGTGTTGCAGTGTTTAAAAGTCAGATGTCTATTGGTAGAAATTCGATGTATTGGTGCTGTAAAATCTAAACCTAACTGCATGTTTGTTTTTGAACAACCCTACAGTAATTTTTAGTATCCATAAATTAAACAAGGTGATGATTCTTGATAAACATTTACTCTAGTGTTTTGGTTTTGATCATTGTTTATTGTATATTTAAATGAAACATCATTTTATTGAAAGATTTTATTCTAATAATAAAATCGCAGGCAATTTTTTTGTTGTAAAAAGATTAGAAATGTTTTTTAAAAAAATATTTTGGATAAAATTTTGATTTATTAGAAATTTTTTTCCTAAAAAATTATAATTTTTTATGCACATTTGTAACTAAAATGAAATAAATCTTTCAAGAACTCAAATTCAAAATACAGGAGCAAGGCTATTTGTATGGTGATAATGCAGCTTCCCCCCACCATTGCTATAAATTTTCTCAAAATATAAATAAATTTGGCTTTGCTTCTCATTTAAATTTATCAAAAGTAAGCCAAAGTAATTATTTTTTGTTTCAGTAATTTGTAAAAGTCTTCAAAGCCCTTTTATGTGAGCAAAATCATTGTATCATTTCCTCCTATATTCTAAATGCATACATGCCATGCCCCTTATTTCAGCTTAGAGCTAATTTTATAATACAAGATTAACCATCAAGTCAATATTTTTGTTGATTTTATGGCCATGTGGGAGCTTATGTGCTATTATTAAACAAGAATCCTTTTTGAGAAATACTATTTATAAGGATCAATAATTGTATTTGTTATAATTTCCACAGATAAAATATTTTTCAATAATTAGCAGTTGAAATATATTTCAATAATGACTTCTATTTTTAAATAAGTACTGTATCTATTGATAAAAAAACATGAAATTTTTCCAAGTGATTTTAAATTATATCAATAAATAATATTTAAATAAATATATATATATTTAAGTTATATTTATCTAAAATTTAATTTGTGATCATTTCTTTCATGTATGCTCATTTTAAAAGTTGCACTCTGCTCTTCTTTCTATCTAATTCTCATGTTTAAACTGCTACTTTTTCATGATGCATACTGTCTGAAAATTATTCAATTTGCAAAGTTTTTTCTTAAAGCAAATCTATTTTATTTGAAATTTATTATATCAACTTAAATACTATAACTTTCTGCATAACAATTGTCAATCTTTTACATCTTTGTGTATCAAGAATCATCATCATGTAGATCTATCTGCATGACTTTGAATGTCACTACTTGTATATCTGGTGTACATGTGCATTCTTAGAATCATAAAAGCCTATGTAATCAGTTAAATGTCGTTAAGCAGCAATCTTGGTTCTGTTTATTCCTTTTCACTTTTATATGTATTATCTAAATCCCTCACTGTTTTGCACTGATTTTTTTAAAACCGAAATTATAATTTTTGGAAACATCTCAATCTTTCTAACATTATTAACCTCCAATCAAAGATGAATATTTTGTAGTGCTGTGTCACTTTTCTGCATCTGTACATACTTTTCTCATTTACCATACCTTTTATATTTGATCTGATATATATTATCAGCTCATGTTTGAACATTTAAGCCAAATATTTTCTTTTTATCACAGAACCTATGCAGCGCTTTCTTTTTTTCCCATGGGTTCCCAGCTCCAGTTTTGTTAATGCAACCTTATATTTTAATCATTTCTAAGCACTAATTTTTCTAGAACTTATCCATAAAATATGCACCATATATATTTTCTGTAGCTTTATTGTTTCTTAACCCATTCTGCAGTGTTTATATATGATTATAATAGCTATTTACTATTAATAATTAAAGAAGTTAAGTATAAATATCATTGAGGTATTTTCATCTCTTTTACATATGTTCTAAATTATTTCACTTAGATGCATATCATTATTTCCTTTGCTAATATTATTGTTGACAGTGTAAATAATCTACTATTTTTAATACCTATGTGAAATCTTGAATATAATGTATTAATCTTTGGAAATATTGTGTTAAATTGTTATTGAAGACTATTCTACTAGGGAAATTCTTTAAATATAAAATCTTGAGTTCCTTAGTTATAATTCCCGATTGTTTATATAAGGCTGCCATCAAAATATTAAGAGAGCTTTTTTTTTTTTTTTTTCAAATTCAAATAATTAAGAATTTTTAAAAGACTACCTGAATTTCATATAAAATCAGGTTCCAAAAACCATTATCTAAGAAGTATTTTTATAAATTTTTTAACATGCTTAATGCTATGCTAATTTTATATGACTTGCCTCTCTTGCCAACATGAAATTCACATTATGCTTTGAATATTTTGGTCTAATATTAATTACAATTGACAAATTAATTTGTATTATCATTAATTACAATTGACAAGTTAATTTGTATTATCATTTGTTATGTATTTATTTTGCAAACATCACTAGTGACTGAACTGCAATCGTTTACGCTTCTATGTTCTATATGGCATTAATTTTCTTTACACTATTTTAGTAATGGTGATAAAATTGAAACAAAAACAGTCACTGGTAAATCCCATGACATTCAGTATATTATTATTAAATTATGTAATAAACTATTGTGTGAATGGGTTAAGAAATTATTCTAATTTTTATTTGATTATTTGTGTTTTGAAACTGTTCTGAGTATAGTGAAGATGCATTTCAATCCCATGCCGTCCGTAATTGATAGGCCTTACATTGCTCTTTTTGTTCACCTCTTCTTTTAAATATGTATGTACTTGCTTTGCAGTTTTTCATTTTTTTATTTTATTTTAAATTATAAATATCTTACTATAGATTTTGGCATTATGCTGCTTTATGAAATGTGCTAAGTTAATTTTTTAGTTAATCCAATATTATTAAAATAAATTTTACTTATGAGAACTACAACTAGCTTGTTAAAATATGTTATAAGCCAAAAGGCAATTTTTATTTAAAATTTTATTTGAAATTATTGCTATTACATAATAATATATTTAACAAACTCGGTTTCTTTTCTATAAAAAGATGTTTTAGAAAATTGGAATTGCTGAATTTGACTTAAAAATTTATTATTTAGTTGTGTTTAAGTTAATGCTTCAAAATATTTGCTGTTTTTTAAAAAAATTTACTAAGTATTTTTTTTATTTGAATTTCTTATAATTAGTAAAATTAGTTTTATTTATTAACTTAAATTTTATCTGAATAAAGCAGACAGTTTAAATTTTGTGATAGTGAAGGAAAGTATTTTATATGTTCCTATATGATTAATTAAATTGTGATGTGTGCTAATTTACCATTTATTTAACAATAACAACGAACTTCTTCTTTTACTTAACATATTTCACTTGTGCTTCAAACTCGGTTAGATTATTCACTGCCTTTAGTTAAGAGAAAGAGCTGGCAACCCTTTCTAAATACGTTTGCTCTTGTATCATGGGACCATATTTTATATTGGATACTTAACTTTTGGACGATGAAAAATTATTTTCAGTAAGAACAAAAGTTACTACATGTTAACTTGATTGTTTTGTTTTGTGTGTATGAGTGAATGATATATCAAAACTGTGAAATGATTATTTATACTTGTGGATAATGATGGTTTACTAAGACTATTCATTTTTCTGCATTGCACATTTTAATATTTTCTCTCTTAATGAATATTGATTAAGGTAGATTTTGTGAAAAATTTTCACGTATAGTTGATTAATCAGAGATGGCAGGATTTAGTTTCTACACATGGTATATTCTAACTTAAAAGCTTCGTTGCACAGTTTAGTGTTTAAATCAAAACACTTTGTAAGGCTTTGACAATTCTTTTAGCAAAAATGCAACTTATTTATAATACTTTTGCACTTATTTTTAAGAGATTAAACATAACATATCTTAAAGGTCTATTTTACTCTTTGCACTTATTTTATATTACTCTAGAGAAAGGATGGTATCTTTTTATGGTGTCGTAAGAACAAAGGTGAACATACATAAATTTAAAAATTATGTTTTGTAAAGCAATACATTTGTGAAAAGTTCTGAATTTTCATAATCAAAGATAAAACATTGATTTTTGCTAATAGATTAATCATATCGTACATCTGCAAGTTAACTTGTGATATATATATATATATATATATATATATATATTAGTCGATAAAATAGTTATTCACCTTTGGTAATTGGAAGGGCAATAAGTTATCAATTTTTAACAAAAGATTTTAAATTATTTTCTCTTTTTTTTTCTGGTATCTTAAATAGTATGTAAATTAGTATCTTATTGAAATTTTGTAACATAACATAGTATCTTATTGAAATTTTGAAACATAAGCAGTTCTGGCTGCAGTTTACAGTATAAATAATTTATTAAAAATTTTCTATTTTATTAATTTTTCTATTTTGTTTATTTAGCTTTCATTTGAAATTTATTTTTAAAAACAGAAAAATTATAAGAAAAGAGAAAGTGATATTGAAAAATATTGAATTGAAAAAAAAAAACCTGTGTTTAAAAAAGCAATTACAGAGAGAGAATAAAGAAAAGGAAAATGCATCAGTATGTTTTAATATTGAATTATCAAATGTAATATAAAATGAGTGCTTTGATTTTTCAATAATGTTTAACTGTTTCAAAAAATATTCTGGAATATCTTGTTGTCTTTTATAATAAGATATAAATGTGGATATTGTGAAATATTTAAAAATAATTTTCTGTAAAATTAAAATGTTTATATATTTAACCTTAATGTGTACTGCATTTTATGTAAAGATAATAGTATTTTATTTTAGAATTATTTATTTTTGCCAATTTAATTCGTTATTATTAAAAATTTTGCTTTCTATTGTAATGTTTTTTTTTCCTCCCTATTTTAGTATCCAAATAATTAATCTAATATCAAATTTTTAATCCTGCTTATGCTTACAGACATTTTATTTTTTCAGATTCTTTGTCCTAAACAATCATTGTAATATTAATACTTTTTAAATCATGAGCAATGTTATTTTTATTTAGTTCCTTTTTTTTAAAAAGTTTTCTATGAAATTTAAAATATTTGCTGTAATCCTTTTAAATTGATTTTTTTTTTCAATTTTCGTTCATAAATTGTGTGCCTTTTGAATTAAATCATTTATAGATCAGTAGCAAGCATATCAAAATGGTCTTCCCACAGTTACATGTATTTATATTACTTGCTTTATTAAACTAAACTGCATAATGGCTCAAAATTTCATTCAATGCACATTCGGTTTGTTCAAGACTTGGCAAATTATTGTTGCTTTTTTTAAGCATCTCTAATACAGAATGTTCTTTACATTGGGAAGGCTGTGCTGTTTCTAATTCATTGTGCATCAAGAAATGTATTCTATAATTATAACCAAAGTTTTTTTACAGGTGTTGACACCTTTTTAAAGAATTTTATGAAGAATAAATCTGCTTTAATGATGTTTGTGCTAAACTGTGCCAATATTTTACTACTGCTTGTCATATTAACAGAAGCACATTTTTCTGCAGTTTTGAGATGTTTGTAAATAAGTTAATATGAAGTATTTATTTTCTTTGTATTATTGAGACCCAAAAATTTATTGCATAATATCAAAGGGTCCTATTTTTAATGTTTGTAATGCATTAAAATTTATTCAATATGAGAGATGTGAAATTATAAATGTTTTAAGATGAGAAAAATTATGATATTTTATATGTGTTTAATTTCATACCAAGTCTACAGATGTGTAATATACTTGTAACAAATGTATGCCTTGTAAATCTGTCTGTATGCTGCCTTTGTGTATACGTGTATTGCTGGGACTGATTTCAATGTTAAATGCATGTCTTAAAAAAGCTATGTGAATAAACAATACTGTGATAGCACATTGATTGTAGCTTAATTTTATGCATTTTGCTCTTCCTTTCTGCTTGATGAACCTTTTGGCTTACAGTAATAATATGCATAATTTATGTGTGATTCATGCATGCAATAACATTTCAAATAGAAAGGCCCAAAGTTGGATGAAAGAAAAAGAGCATGCGAAAATTCATTTATATAAATTTCATAGGATATTTCACTTTATTTTATAAGTTTGTAGATCCTGAAGTATGAATACCAAAATAATATATGCATATTTATTAGTTAGACAAAGCAAAGAAGATTTGTGATTAGTTTAGGTACAATATAAAATGTAAACTGACCCTTCTCCATACCAGAAATGAAAAATTATTGAATGGCTTATTATTTAAAACAAATTATTGATTGTTCATATAATAGGAATTATTATTTTCTGATTTACTATTTTGAGAAAGATTGAAACAGCATTCAAAATTATTATAATATACATCATATGTAGTTGACAGCATAACTTTATTCCATTTTATAAATTTCAAAATGTTTGTTTAGGCAGAATAAATATTATTCAAATGTTAGACATATTTTTATAGCTGGGGGATTTTTTAAACTAAAATTCTTATTTGAGGGTAAATTAAAATTTAAAACCAAATATGTTATAAACAGAAGTAAAATAAAGTAGGAATAAAATGAATTTTCAAAATTTTGATTCCAGAAAACCACTTCCTGTTTATAAATAAATTAAGGTTAAAGCTCAAAATTATTCAAATTCAAAGGGATTCTAAAAATATACGATATTAATAAATGAAGCTTCAGAATTTTTGAAATTATCCTTGGCTACCTTAATCTAATCAATTTTATTATACATTTAATTACACATGTTTGCTCTCAGGTTCCCACTATGAAGTATATCAAGATTTCAAAAGCATCTAGTAAGTGTCTTTTAAAAAATCAGTTCAGTATAAAGAAACATTTTTAAAATAGCTATAATTTGTAGAAAATGTAGGATTACAGAGTAAATGCAACTTATTCCCGCTAGCCATATCTACATTCTATATATTAAGCAACAATGTTTTGGTTTGTAATTTTTCATTGAAACATTTGAGGTCAATATATGATTTAAATTGTTGTTTTTATTTATGTATAAATCATTATTTTCTCTTCATATATATGACTATCTATATATTCAATATAATGACTATCTAATATAATCAAGTAAAAAGTAATTATAATTTTATATTTAGAAAGCATAATATCTATGCTTACAAAAAAGTAAAATAGTTTTTTCCTTCTTATTTTTATGAGACAGATATTCATTTCATAATTAGAAAATATGTCAATATGAAAACACCTTGGTACATGTACATAAATTGAATAAGCCTAAAATTCACCAATATATGTCATTACATTAACTAAAAGTAAATATACTCAATTGATTAGCATGACATTTTTAGCACTTTATTATTATTATTTGGTTATAAATCAAAGGCATAGAGTTAATACTGATCTCTTGATAAATATGAGCAATAAATGAATTTTATTATTTAAAATATTTTATTTTTACACATGAAATTTATTACATCTAGTGGTTTTTCTCAGAAACTCCCAATACAATATTATTACATACATATATTAATAGAAATTTGAAGTATCTCTACCAAAAAGTAATGTTTTCAACCAGTCTATAGGAACTTGCATTCTGAGCCTCCAAGATCCAAGTCGAGTCAAATAAGCTGATCTCCAAAGTAGCCATGATGTAAAACCTGAAATGTAAAATAACTATTAAGTAAAATTGGAAAAAAAACCTAATTACTTTGCAAGGTAATTTCTCATGAAAAGAATGAATAATCTAAGAAAGTATACTACTTTAAAATATGAACTACAAATGCAATTATTAAAAGACAAGAAAACTTATATAAAATTTTCATCCTTCAGCTCTCAAAAACTGGTTTAGTCTTTATTAAATTCTTGAAATTAAATACTTTGGATAAGCTGGCCAAAATAAGGTTAAGGTATAAAGGTTTATATATAGTAGGTTTGTTAAATAGATAAAAATATTTGAGAGTGCTGTGGAAGTCTAATTTCTTAAAATTTTAAACAATATATTTCAAGATAAAATGAGAACCTACATCAAAAGTAAAAACGTTAGCAGTTGACTGTTTAGCTTATTATACACACATTAATTAAAAAGAAAGAATCTTTGCAACAACAACAAAATGCAAGGTGTCTCTAAATATTGCACCAAAAAATATACTTCCAATTGTTAAGTTTATTATTTTTTTTAAAGTGGAAAATTATACAAAAACACTTTAGGTTTTATAGAGTTCATTAATAAAAAATTGAAACAAATTATTATATGACCAACTCCAGTGTAAAAGAGTCAGCAAAATATTTTTTTTTATATAATCATCTATGCACTTTAATCATGACAATATAGAACTTTCTTACTTTTATTAATAAAATTTATTAATAGTAAATGATTTTCTATTGATTTAACTTTCTTTTTTCTTCTTCTTTTATATGAAATAAAGAGAATGTACTGTAATCATAAAAAAATTCAAACTGACAAGATTTTGATGAATCTCCAATTTTAAGACTTCTCAAAGTTTGAAAAATGTGCACCTATCTATGACAAAGATAATTTTAAAAAATGCTTTGATTTAAATGGGTGAAATTGGATATACAATCTTTAGACCAAAATTTATTCTGAGGAAGTGTACCTATCCAAACACAAGTTCAGATAATAATCACAAAATGAAGAGAGCTAGATAGATAAAATGTGGGACACAGATTTAACATCTATAGAAAGAAGTCAAATTTAGCAAAAGGTTGAACATCTGCTGGTCTATACTCCCAGAAACATGTTAACTAAAAAATGCAATTAACTCAAAAACTAAATCAAAAATGCTCTGTAGTTTTATAAATTAGGTTTTTTCCATACTCCGTACCATTTTGAGACAAGAATATTAACTTCATTGTTTATCAACAGAAAACAATGTACTGAACTTGTGTGGTTATTTATCTATATTTAGACATTATTAAGTTTGTAGAATTAATTATTTCCATTCTCAAGTTAATTGGACATTCAGTATATGAAATTGCAAATTTTTATATTGATGCCAAGATATCAAAGAATATATGGCAGTAAAAGATCAGAAAATGCAAACCATTTCGAAAATTTTTTTCAGCTGGTAAAGAATCGGTTTTTTTTTTTTTTTTTTTTCACTCTTTATATGCTTGAAACATTTTTTTAGATGATATGTGAAGCTTAAGCGTTTTATTAATAAATAACACCACATTTTACATAAATTACATACCATATTTCAGTGTGATAAAGTAATCTAAAGTTTTAGTTCTCTCTGGATGTGAAAGCATCTTTTGAAAAGACTGTAGGATTAAAAAAATGATTGTTAATGAGTTATATTTGAAAGAAATCGATTTTGATATTTACAACAGGAAGTCTTTTTAAGAGCAGTAGTTGTAAATGCATTAGTAGAAAAATATGTTCCTTTGCATCCAATTTTTCATTAAAAAAAAGGAGAAGTATTGAATCATTCATAATTTGAGAATAAACACCACCAAACAACACCTTGCACAATTATGAGAGAAAAAGGAAGTTCAAATTGTATTAATGTATGAATAAATATGTGAATACTCCAGCCATTCTTTACAAAAAGAAAATGATGTTTTAACAAATAATATTACAATCCATACAAAGGTATGACCATATATCAGATAAACTGAGACCTACAAATATGTAAAAAGTAACTGGAGAAGAAAACATGAGCTATGCAGAGAAATGTGCTTTGACATCACTGACAACATGAAGATTAGTATGTTTCTACTATTTTAAACTTTGATAGCATTACAACAAATACATAAGTGTCTTTAGTAATTACACAGGAATAAAAGAAATATATTCTTAAATTCTTTCTATTATTGATCCCTATTAATAATAAAAATGAATGCATGTACATACGTTTTGGAAGTCTATAGACCATACCGTTTGCCCGAGAATTATCCTATTTTGGAGCATTTTATACAAAATTAATTGAAATGTTGACACTATAACTTTAGGGAACATTACAGTACAAAAATAATTTTTACATCAATTAAAATTCAAAAAATTGTCTTTTTTTTTTTTTTTTTTGTTTATAAGTAGTACAATTTTTTAATCTATTCTACAACAATCTATTTCATTACTGAAGAGAAACACAAATCGATTTCATTCTAATAAGAAATATGCCATTTTGGTATATATATATATTTTACTGTAGAAGATAAAAATATGAAGTTAAAAGTTATTTTTCTAAAATAGATAGGTTTCTACTTTAAGTATGTTTTTATTACACTTTTTAAAATTTGTTTTAATTGTAAATAAGTTTTAATTTCACAAATAACAAAAATTAAAAAAATGCCAACTTTTTTTTTTTTTACAAACTACAATTTGTTAATGTAATATAATAGGATTACATGAATATTTTATCCTCTTATAGATTAAAAAATGTTTAGTTTAGAGGACTGAATTCTTTGTTCAAGAATTTTTATTGAATAATTGTAACTGTAATTATGAAAAATTTTCTGCATCACATATTAAATATCAATGCTAAAAGATCTCCCTTTCTGTTCGTCTGCCATATTCTGTTAGCAAGATGCATGGTACATTGAACAGAAAATTATAAAGCTTTAAAATAATGCATGCTACATGACTATCCAATTTTTCACTTTAAAATATTTAGCCTAGAAAGACAACATCAGAAAATTTTTAATTGAAATTTCAGCAACTATTAATTCTTGATACTGGTTGATGATAAAATATGGCAGTTAAGAACAAAAATAGTGATAGTGAAACTTATTTTTTTAATACCATCTTGAATGTTTGTTTGTTTTTTGGAAAACCTATACATTAAAATGATGTGTTACATGAGAATTATGAAGACGTATTTTTAAAATGAAAGGAAACTATGATTAAAAAGATGCACAGACTAATTATGAAAGTATTTAAATATTTTTTAATCAATTTAAATAATTTTCCCAATTTAAAATCAATTTTATAATAAAAATTATAAATAATCAATAAAATGCACTTTACCTTGAACTTTAAATTCTGGTAAATCAGTCAGAGCTTTATAATCCCCAATATATGCTAACATTCCAGAAGATTGAAAATTAAATGGTTTTATTGCCTCTTCTTTTTCTAGATTATTTAATGATTTTGCTAAATATCGTCCTTGACGCTCAGCAACCTATTGAAAGATATGAAATTACATAAATATAATAGAGAAATAACAACAAAGAATACTTTGTACTTAAGAATATATAAAATTTATAAATATTTAATATGCATTCACGAGTTTATCAAAAATTTTAAATTCACAATATATTGGAAAATTTTTGGAAATTAAAACTAAGGCAATCTAAGATTACAACATACTTAAAAAACAAACCTGTGCCGTGCAAGGTAAAGGAGTAGATTCTAGAGCAGCACAATCTCCTAATGCATAAACATTTCCTTTAGGATCACCCAAAACTCTTAAATAATCATCAACAAGAATCTTAAAAAGGGGGGAAAAAACCACTTTTACTCTTTATTTGAGAACACATACAACAGAAATTTTTACATTCTTACACAAAATTATATATTACATATTAAATAAAAATGCTTTTATTAAATATGTAATTTAATAAAAGCATTTGTCAATATAAATACTTAATATAGACAAATGCTTTTATATTTTAAGATATTTAGAACATAATGTGTAATATTATACAATTATATGCCCTAATTGAAATACTATATTCTCTAAGGATACAATGTATCTTTGTTATATTTTTTAATGATTGCTAACAATAATTACAAAAATCACAGTAGTTTAGTATGCGTGAATAAAATCGTTATTACTAGGCAAGGGGAAAAAAATAGTTTGAACATTTTAAAAACGTTTCTACTAATGTTAGAAAAGTCATATGCTAAAATCTGCAATTAACTATTTTACAAAAAACAACCATAAAAAGGTTCGAAAATAAATAAAACAATGGTTTGAAAATTATGCATATTAATCTATTTTTCCAATAAAATGTTTAAAAAAAAGCATTTAATATTATTTTTATAGGGTTATTACAAAATGACACTATTCAAGTAATTTTGTTCAGAAAAGATCAGATTATATTCTTTACAGATCAGTTAAATTTTCTTTATTTTGTTGCTTCATAAATTCCCTAACGTACATGAAAAAGTCATGGAATCTAGTTAACATCTATAAAATAACCTATCTTTCTAAATTTCTCTTAAAGTAGTATAACAAATATAATCAAACAATTTTTAAAGCTTTTAATATGTGATTGTCAAACCATCAGCATTAATTATTCTTTTTTATTTCCTTGATTAGTTATTATTACAGGGCTACAGATTATGAAAATTAATTACAAGTGGTAGTTTACAAAATGTAATCAACAAGTGTTTACTTGTAAAATATAATTAGAAAGATGCAATAAAGTTTTAAGTATAGTGATACATATTTGCACAATTAGATTATATATATATATATATATATATATATAGTACTTCACTTCAGGGCTTGTGTCGATTGAAAATTGATAAAAGAATCTCTTGAAACTCACAAGACGTTTTTATTTGTAGAAATCTCTAGAAGATGCAGGGAATTACAGCAGTTACGAGTCACAATTCACAGTTCCGATTCATTTAATACAATAGGAAACAGTTTCCAAACACAGAGCTTCCCAATCAAAAGTAATATGGATTATATTACATATATATGTGTATGTGTGTGTCTGCATGACTTTTTACATTAGTATTGAATAAAATTACAATTTTCTACCATGTTTATCCATCTATCTAACAAAAAATTTTAATATATACTAGACAATTTGTCTATCCATCGCACTTAGATATTTTTAAATAGAAATACATTTATAGGTATTCTTTAAAACAATCTGCTCCTTGAATCCAATTATGTTTTATTCGAATTGAGACAAATCTTGATCTCAAACCAAATTGTACAGAATTATAATGGTATAGCGGAAATTTTGGAAAAAATCTTTCTACTGATTCATCAAGATGATTTAATAAAAAAATAATAATTTGGTTTGAATTTTTTAAATTCAAATTTAACTATTATAAAGACTATCTTCAATTGACTATTTATCTGTTACTAAGAATTATTTGTTTCTGAGCTTATTTATATTAGGTCTTGAAAAAAATTTCACAATAGAAAAACATAAGATTCTATTTTTAATATCATTCGTACTCCATGTCTAGATAATCCCAACTTAAAATGAAAGATAAGATAATCAGCATTTTGTGACTATGCAGGCCAAAATTGTAATGGAAGATTTTAAATATTTATTTTCCCCTTGTGAAAAGAAGCAAGACATTTTGATCATGACTTCTCTACAATGCAACAGCCCCTGCCATTAAAAAAAATCAAATAATAAGAATTATTTTGATATTGAATTTAGGTATTGAGAAAAAGAATTAATTTTAAAAATACAGAAAAATTGAACTTATGACACACAATCTTCAATTATAGATTAATGAAGATCACAAATAATATAGAATGTATTTGAGGAATAATCAACAGAAAAATCAATTAATACTTAAAATTTACATTAAGCACAATGTTTTAAGAAGAGGTATGTAGCAGTTTGGATTTTTATATTATGTTTATAATTTATAAGAATAATTAAAAAAAATATATGCATACATGCATGCACACAAAAAATTGTATTGAAATGAAATTAACCTGAAAATTGCAATATTATGTATACATATATAATTTTAAAAAGCAAAGCTTACTTGTCCTTTAGGATTTTTATGCAATTTAATATTCTTTGTAAATGGTCGAGGGCTTAATCCTGTACTCCAAACAACTAAACCGCATGGAATGCAAGAGCCATCTTTTAAGATAACACAATCTTCCTTAACCTCTGTAAATATGTAAATAAATTATCTTTAAACATAAAGCTTCAATATAAATTTAATTATTTTATAACAAGCAATATTAAGATTTGGGAAAGAAATAATATAGATAATTACCATCACAAATTAAGGTTACATTCAGTAATTCATTACCATTAAACTTCATTATAATTCAACTTTTTTTTTTTTTTTTTTGAAGAGAGGAGGGAAGCTAAAAAAATTTAGTTTATCTGCACTAATTCATATATTTTTATTTTCCCACTTTTTAACTAGAACACTGGACATTTAACAGGAAAATATTATTAATAAAAATAATATTCATGAGAGCAATAAAGAATGAAAAAAAAACTGTTATTATTAAAAATCTGCTAACAAAAACATTAATAGTTGCTATATCCTTTATGACAATCAGCAAGAAATGCTAGTAATTACCCACATTTAATTATTTAATATGATTAAGTGATAGCTTTCAGATTAGAAAAATTATCCTTTAAAGTAAATAAACATTTATTTTTTTGCAATTAATTTATTTCTAAAATTTTGACAACTTCTTATTAATGGACAGTTAAAAAATGCATATAAATACAAAACAATTGTTTATAGATTGATAACGTAAAACAGAAAATGACAGTTTCATCACTCCAGGGGGGAGGAGAAAAAAAAAGACTGTTTCAGTGAAATAATATATATCAATTAGTTTTGCCGCAAATTATAGCTACACCTATGATAGAAATTTAAACTGAAAGTGAAACAAAGATAATAAAGATGTTACCTACAACAGAAGTTTTCAAAAGAGTAAAATTAGGTCTTTCACTTAATTTCTTTTCAGCATATGATCTTAATTTTTCATCAAAACTTCCTAGAATGCTAGCAGCTTCTATTAAAGTTACTTTGAACAGCTCTTCACTACTTTGATAAAGTCTTCTCACATCCTATTGAAAAAAGAATGACACAAAATAAAATTTTAAGAAACTTATTTTAATAACTTTTTTAAATGTATCAATCAATAAAATGTTTTTTTAAATTCAAGAAATGCAATAAAATTTTGAGAGGTATAATTCTATCTATTTTCATACGTACATAAATATAAAAACTAAAGAATACAAATTTAGATATATAATCAAATCAATATACAATAAGAAAAATATATATATAAAAAATGAATTTGTAGAAAAAAAAATTTTTTTTTAACGTTTTGGAAGACAGATTCCTTAAAATTACCACAGATTATTTTTCACATTCTAACTAAGTTTTGCTTGTATGCCTGGCTTTGCTCAGGGTAAGTATAATATATAGCTCAGGTAATTCTATGTAAAATATTTTTAATGAAACAACAGATTTCATATAAAATAATTTTGCATTTGCTTTCAATTAAAATGAAGATAAAGTCTGGACCAGATGGTATTTTAAAATCACACTTAGTAAATGTTCAGTGTGACTAATATATGCTTAGTTTTATGAATGGTTAAATCACTACTTTAAAATCAATAAAAGTATTGTCAAAAGATATTTCGAAGTAAAGGAGAAATTTTTAAAATATTAGTGCAGAAGTTCAAAGTACAGGAAAGACAAAAAATTTTAATGATTTCTAGTTAAATATCTAACTTTTGTTCTTTTTTCTTCTATTAATAGTATTCTTTCTCATCTCAAATATATTTAGAGTACAAAATTGGTTGAATTTGTCACAGTTGTTTCGGAGAAGATGTAGACCATATATAACCACAATGACATTTATTTATATTTAAATAAATGCTAAAGGAGTTGTATTAAAAAATAAAAAAATAAAAACTGCTTTCATTTCAGAGTAAATTCTTTCTATTAAAACATTTTTTTATCATTATCTTTTACAAATTGAATAAATTATGGCTTACAATTTTCATATTCAGATTTCATGAATAAGCTACATGTCTTACTTTTTGAAACTTAAAATTAAACACTTTAATCATATTTCAAAATAAGGAAATTGGATTAATAATAATTTAACAACTAAATATTAAACAAACCATAAATGATTCCTTGCATATAATTAACCTAAAGATATATAAATTATAATTAAAATAAATCATTTTGTAAGGGATTGGTGATACATTTAAAGACATTTTGAATTTAAGAAAATTATGTAGTGTAGCTATTAATGCAGTGATAAAAATCTATCCACATATTATGCCAAAAAAAAAACACTTTAAATTTTAATATAATTTTGAATTCATTTGCCTAAATATTTGACAAATGAAACAAAAGATATAAAAAAGCAATGGAATTAATGCAGATGATGAAGAAATTACATCAGCTTTTTTCACATAAATTATTTCATATATATTCCCTGCTTATATATATATATACACATACATAAAATTAGAGAAAGAAATTTTCATTAAATGATATCTTTTACTGAATTTTTTTAGGTTACTGAATATCATTATTAATCAAATTAAAGTCTCATATACAAAGAGAGGAAATATCTGCAAGAAAATGAAATGAAAGAATTTTTGAAAATGAAATTAAAGGATTACTAAATCAAGCATTTAAAATAAGGCTCTAAATATAAGATGGCAATCAGCTTACTTTTACTTTAAAATCATACAGTTCAGCTCCAAATTCAACTCCAGTAGGTCCACCTCCAACTATTACAGTATGTAATAACCTTTTGTTTTCTTCGCTAGATAAAGTTGGAGATAATGCTTTTTCACAATTTGAGAGAATTATTCGGCGAATATGCTGAGCATCTGCAACTTCCTAAAAATTTGAAATTCTGAAAAGTACTTAATATTTAAATTAATGTTACAGAATATTCATATAATAAAAATACTAAAAATATTTCAAAATATGATGAAAAAGATTATGAGAGTAGCCACAATCTACACTACAAAATAGATGAAAAAGTATAAAATTCAATTAGTGAGAGATGAAATCAAAATTTATGAAAAACATAAGTCCGTTCTAGAAGGCATTTAAGTATGCCAAATTTATTTAAAATTCTATAAATATAAATTTAGTAACACTAATTGTAAATAATTTTAATATGATGCAGTTAAAACAATAAAATTCTTATTATTTCATGGTTTTGTAATTTTTGAAATCGTCAAACCTGTTTTAAGTGACTAAAAGGATTAAAGGTGATAGGGAATGACTGAGACTCTTGCAATTTAAAGTCTAAAAAGTTTGTCTCTTCTGTGAGAATTTATAGGTAATTTGTTTCTGTCTATAAATTCATATTTAATTTCTTTAGAAAGATTTAGAAACTATTAATCCAATTATTAATTATACTATTTTCACAAATAAAATATTTAAATTTCAAAAATGAAATATTTAATAATAATAATAATAACTATGACAAATCAAACTAAGTTTTGTACAAAAATAATGAAATTAAAATGAAATAAATTTTTATAACAGCATTTCCATTATGATAGGGAGAGGATTTTCACATTTCTCCCCCCTCCCTTCAAATGATTTTTCAAAATGTTTTTAACCACATGGAAATTCTAAAATTCTTTAAAAAATGTGATTTTTTTAATTCAATATAATTTGATTTCATATATATAAAATTTTGAAACTGTCTATAATTAATAAATGTCTACATAATTATAATAAAAATTATAACTGTCTATAATTTATATATTTTATGTTTCATCATAAAAGCAATTTTTTAATTTGTAAAATAAATCTTAAAAATGAAAAGAATATAGAAGAAATTAATAGTAAAGGAGAATATTAATACTGATATTTCATTGTTCTTTTTTATGCATGGTCTACTTAATAATTTTATAATATGAAAATAATTAAAATTATCCTTTTAAAAATACACAATATTTATTGATTTTAAGAAATGACAATGTTTTGTATAATTTATAATTTCAAATAAACAAAACAATATGCTTATATGCATGTGTTATTGTCTTTTAGATATTGAGAGCAATAATAATTTTCTGAAATTGGGCGACACATTTTTCCTCAAGAAATTTTTAGTCCAAAAGCCATTTACGTGTAAAATAATTCAACAAAATTAGGAGACACTAGTGAGAGTGGGCTCCCCAAAGCTTTCTTCCATAATAACACTAATAAAGGTGTTGTCCTGGAAAAGAGATGAAGAATCATTGGCACACAAACCATTGATGGCAAAGGGCGGAATATTTTGGGCACACCGCCGATCAAATGTTTTGCATTTTAATTCAAAATAACAAAATTCACTATAAAGGATTAAGAATAAATGTGGGTGTTAATATTCCATTTAAAAAAGGGATCAGATATTTGTACAACAGTTTAATATTTGCTTGCAAAAAAAAATGATTTGAAAATAATTTTTTTAGTTAGTGATGGCACTCCAAATATGATGGGCAAAAAAATGGGATTACCAAAAAATGATTTCATTAGTTTATTTCAAACAGATGTAGAGCATTCAATTTTTGAACTCTGCTTAACTTTTATAGTCACCATGTTAACTTATATTCAAACTGCCAGACAGAGATTTCTTGGAGTTGCATAATATAATACTATAGATTTACTCAAAATATATAAAAAAAAATTTACAAATTTAATAGGATCAGATTTACTTACCGGTCACCCTTGGCGAATTTTTCAAAAGTTGGCAATAAATAATGTTTTTTGGCAACCTGCCGAAAAATTGAATTGAATTTTGTTTTACGGCAACGGCGTGATGTTTCGGAGTTCCGCGGTGTGACAAAGTGGTCACGAGCACCTCCACATCATAATTTTGAATAATACTTTAATTTGTAAGTTGGGGGTACATTAAAATTAATTGAACTAGTTTAGACGAGCGCAATAAAGCTCTAACGTCAAAGATGGTAATTAACATTTTTTTCATTGGTAAATAATTAAAATAATAGGTTTATACTATTTATGGGACTATTGAGAAATTTAATAGAGTTACGTTGCACGTGCCTTCTAATTCTGGGTTGGGTTATTTTGCTTAGTTTAGAAAAAATACATAATTCCAGGAAATATCGCATGTAGCACATCGTAGCTATCTAAGGCCTAAACAGGTATAATTTTGAAAATTTAAAACGCCAGATTGGTAACAGAGTTAGTTGATTCTCAGCTTTTTAACAGCTGGAAAGTTGACGTAGATATTATCTATCGCCGCTCTAGGCCTCTTGCGAGAGCTAGGCTTTGCAGGATCGTAAACAGGTAATTGAAGTAACTCGTAACGAATCTGGGGTATTTTTTCGAAGAACTTAATTGATGTTCTTTTGATAAATTCCGAAACAGGATCAATTTGGAGGTCGTCATGAATAATTTTGATTTTGTTTTAGCTCCCTCGTTCTTTGGATTTTATGCTCTGTTTTCATTGGTTCTCACTTCGAAGTCGCCATTCTGGCGACTTTTGGCGGGATTTTGAAAAATTCGCCAAGAGTGACCGTACAGTAAATTTCTACCAGGTATTTTCTAAAAATTCATTTTACAAACCTGGTAAGATCTGAAAAGTGTAAATTTGTACTACATTTGTAAAGTTGTACATATTCATTGAATATGTAATATAGAGTATGTATATTCATGTATACTTCCTAACTTTTTTAATTTTGTAAATTATTATTAAAAAATAATTATGTATTTTTAACAGTATATTAATTTTAAATAAAACTGGATCAAGCAATAACAATAACATATAATTAAATAATAACTCAAAAAATCTTACTTTTAAAAATGATGCATATTTTTCAACTCCAGGAACACCAAATGTATTACTAATGCAGCCAACACCAATTATTAATTTATCATATGGAACCCTAAATTGTGAATTTTGATCCAACACACTTCTACAGAATACTGTCTGAGTGGATGTATCAAGCTCTTCTGCATGTGCCAACATAAAATCATTTGGATCTTTGAATCCAATATTTCTTATGGGTTCAGTAATTGAGCTAAAATGAGAAAGAAACAGAATGAGATAAAGTTTTTCTTTGCAGCAATATGCAGCAGATTCAGGTATTTTATACATCTACACTAAAACATGAATAAAAGAAATAATAAACATTATAGAAAAAAAAGCAAGCTAATTTTTAACTATAATATTATAAAAAATTACATATGTTTACTTGCAAATAATAAAAATAATTATCAAAAAATTAAAAAAAAAACTAATTGATAAAAAAAAAATATGCACACAAAATCAATATTATAGCATAGTTATTTAGCAACCTAACCCTAAAAGTTTCTAAAATTTAATTACTTTTATGCTGCATAAAAAGAGAACATTTTTTTCCAATTATATGCTTTTAAACAAGCCTACATATACTCATAATGGCACTTTTTCGTCAGCCGGCCATCAACAAAAAATAATGTAGAATTCTGCCAACTTTCTTTGGCGATATTTCGCTGACGCCCGGCTAAAGGAAAGGTACCTTCATAAAAAAGGCCAGAAAATTTTATTTTCTATCAATATTTTCATGAGAACATCATGACTAAAATCATATTATAATTTTTTTAAAAAAAAATAAGTAACGTAGAATATAAGACAACATCACCAATAGCAATTTATGGACCTCAAAACTAAGAATACAAAATTTAATTTACCTTTTCAAAAGAAATTATTTGAAATATAATACTAGAAATAATACTGAACTGATCAGTACAAATTAGAAATTACTTCTAACGTGTACTAAATTTACCCAGACAATTTCAAATATTATTTTCATCTAGAAATCTTACAAACGAGTTAAAATTAAGAATAATTTGTATCTGTAAATTATTATGCTTACCGAAATTCAAGTGTTCCTACAGCAGTACTGCAAAGTAAGGGAGTAAATAAAAAATGGTTTCGAGGAGTAATAACCTTCACGTCAAATACACGTCTGTCAATATTCTTTAGCACACTATAACTTCCCCATCCACTACCTAGGATAACAACTCGCTTCTTCTGAGATGATGAACTTGACAGATATTTTATGCTGTTTTTGCGGGTTGTTTCAAATAATTTCCTACACCGGTTCATTATTTCTTAATATCTGCATTCAAAAGAAGGAAAGCGGGAGGTTTATTATACGGTGTATCTCATGAACGAATTCTTATGGTAGCCAAAACAAAACCACGATGTACGGAAGTATAAATAAACAAATTTAAAATACAGATACTGCCATTTACTGATTATCAAACTCAGTATCTACCAATGAAAAAGTCGTACCATGCATAATTCAGCTATCTTGAAAATTAATTTTGTTTAGGATAATTTCGCATTTATATTGTATCATATCAGAAATGCTCATCTCTTTTTTATATCAATTGTATTTAATCCACAGTTTTTAAGAAAAATTCGCACGAATAAACTTTGAAAGATCATAAACAACTCAGCAAGACCAAACTTTACCGCGAAAATATTTGTTTACTTTCCATTTCTGTGGGAATTTTGATTATAGTAGACTAATCATAAACAAATTAAAAGCTAATTAAGGTTAATAGCTGTTGCTAAAAAAGTCTCATTAATAAAAAAACTTTAAATCTCTCTTAAAAACTTTAATCATGTCTGAAATTGAGGATGTTGAAATGGTTGATGAAAATGAGAGGGCGACTGAACAAAAAATAGCTAACAAAGAAAAACCGAAAGAAGGTGGACATATTCCATGGTTAGCCAATTTTGTACATTCTATAACTATTCCCAATATAACAACGATGAGTTATTATGATATTATTTTTCCTTTATTAACTTTTATATATATATACATACTGACTTTTTAATGCCGTTGACAAAGTAGCCAGACATCTTAAGAGTATGCGGGTTCATAGCTATCAAATATTAAACTGTTTTCTACATTTAAAATGCCTATTTTTGCATTGTTCGAAAAACATCGCAAATTCTCTATAACAGCGCTTTTGCACCTGCGCCCATTTTGGGGCATTAGCACACTCACGGTGTTATTTTGACACTAGAATGTCAAGTACATATTCCTTATTTTATTAGTTATTTGTGCAAATATAAAATTGTTCCCATGCATATATTCTCCGTGAAAGACACGAAAAGGATATTTTGGGAATGAAAAATTGAATTTTTGTGTGTTCTTTTTTTATTCCATATATTTTATTATCGGTTTTTTTTTTGTTACATAAAAAATTAACATATATGAAAAATATTATTACATTTGAATTACAATTTGTATTTGAAAATTTTGGGAAAAAATCGTGAATATTTAATTCTGCAAATTCCTAATTTTTTATATGTATTCTCCAAAAAATCTTTTATCATTTCTCATTCATAATTATATTGCTTCTTTTTCTGAAAATCCAATTAAATTTTTTTTCATATTAGAGAAAGAATTTGCAAAATTTTTCATAAGAAAAGAAAACCTACAATCAGATTTTTAAAACATGTTCATCATAAAAATAGATTTCTCCTTACTTTTTAACACATTATAACAAATCTTTAGGTATAGCTTACTTATATTGCATACGCTCATATGCTTATCAATTTGTCAATAATTTACCCTCTATACATGATGATCAAAATTTCTGACATATATCTGAGGAACTTTCTTTTTATCTTAATGAAGAAGTTTATATTTGTCTTATATATCTCTCCTCAATAGTTAATTATTGACCATGAAACTGTTTATAAGATTTAATTTTTATATTCTATTGTTCTTTATTTATTTATTTTGAAAATGTAGTATTCTTCTTTTTATCCAATTAGGGTTGAAAAATATCGACCTAAAACATTTAAAGAAATTGTAGGCAATGAAGAAGCTGTGCAGCGTTTTGAAGTAAGCTTCATTCTGTTTTCCTTTTTAACCAGTTAAATGCTTTGACCTTATCTGAAAATGCATATCTGAATCGTTTTAACGTATATATATATATATATATATATATATATATATATATA
>JAOUZG010016644.1:3263328-3303401 GCA_026289955.1 Argiope argentata | reverse complement strand
TATATATATATATATATATATATATATATATAATAACTAATTAACTATAAATATAATAAGTAATTTTATGAATATGACTAAATTATTGTGTAAATGTAATGTTTGTTGTTGAATGAACTCTTCATAAATAAAATGTTATTCTTCTTCCATGCATATAGTATGAAAACAGCTGTATAATCCATTAAGATAACTTTTTATTATATATATGTAGAATATATTTGAAAATTGAATTTAATATCATAATAAGGAAACATTTTATTTTTCTTTCGTAGGTATTTTCAAGAGAAGGAAACATTCCTAATGTTATTTTAGCTGTAAGTATTTACCACCAATTAGAATCTTTTTCAGTTTTTAATATTTTGTATTTTTATAATTTTTGATGAAACAAAAAAAAAGTTGTTTTGCTTCACCGTTTATCTGTGACAGAAGAATTTTTTAAAATCACTTCTTGCCTTATTCCATTTATTTGTTCAGTCTCAAAACTGTTATAGCTGAAGAAAAGTTGTTTATTCTATACAAAAGTTGCTATGCATGTTATTTTTTTTAAAAAAAATTCAGAACTTAATTTTATATTTGCAATTTTGCAAAATCCTGTGTATAAATATTAAAAAGCATTTCAATTAAGTTTTTTGCCTCACTTAATTACAGCTAGAGAACATGTGAACAGCTCTGTTTAAGTCTATATGTATTAAATTTCTATTTTTTTAGAGAAGAGCAATTAAGGACTTTTTAATTACTCTTAAAACACTCTGTAATTTTTAACTTCATCTCTGTTTGACATCTTTACTTGGAAGCAAATATAATTGGGAAAATCATCGTAATTTGAAATATTTTATTGATATTTCTTATTATCTGTAATGGTTGAAGAAAAGTTTTGAAACTTTGTTTATTATTAACTTGCCAACTTCAATTATCTACTGGTTCACCTTATTAATGGCTGTTAAAAAAATGAAATTATGTCTTAATGATTTTCACAGTAAAATTCTTTTATATTATTAAATATTTATCACATGAAAAATTCACATGCTACCTAAGGTGCATTTTTAGAAAACTGTAATACCTCTACACTTTGTGATGTTGATTATTTCTTAAAGTCTGATCAATTTATCTGCTCTTAGCTGATTATTATTTTTTTAATGTATCATTAAATAATAAAAATATATGTCAAGCTTCCGTATTTTTACTGAAATTTTTTACTTCATCTTGTAATTTCTGAAGTAATTATTGCAAGAAAAAAATTTATATGCCAGCTTTAAGTGTAAATTATTATACCTTAAAGGGGGGGGGGGTTTAAATACTATAAGATGAATTCATTTATCTTATTCATTTTTTATTCAATGTTTTTATTAATTTCCAAATTGGCCATGTAAGTATAAGGTCTCATAACTTAACTATTTTCTTTCCTTGTGGATGAGGGAGATATAGTCAGGTTTGAGTACCTGCTGGTTTTTATAAGGACATTTGTCATACTTAATTCCATTGAAATCATTAATTGTTTATGATTTGCTAAAATTGTAATATATAAAAAAAATTAATTACTTCTTTTATGCTCTGCACATTGTGGACATGAACGTTTCTACTAGAGATCAATTCCATGATATCATAGCAAAATCAAAAACATAAATGTCCACCTCATTTTTTCTAAATTTCACTTTATTCTATTTTCATTTTTTAAAATCTGTTTCATAAAGTATGCAGATAAGCAGAATCCTTATTCTCTAAACTTTGAACAATGGGAAAAAATCACGGAATTTAGTGTTTGATGAAACAATGAAAATAGTTTGAACTTCAAATAAAATATGTAATCTATCATTGGAAACTAAGGAGAATATCAAAATTCAGCTTATCTTTTAATCAAATAAAATGATATTTAAAGCATTTCTTAAAGTGTATCAAGACATGAAACAAATAAAACATTCCCTTCCGAAGGAATATATATTGCAAATTTGGTAGCTCTAGCCCAAACAGTCTTACTTGTAGAGTGCCAACACACACATTCATCTCTATTATTAGTGTAGCTTATTATTTGAGGTATAACAAAATCTTCAGTTTGAAAATTAAAATAATATTAATAATTAATAGAAGATTTGAAACTGAAAATATTTTTGTTAAGCTTTGAATAAGTCTTTTAGCCCAGTTAATATAGATTAAGATATTGTTCTTTAGGGTTTTTTAAAATTCATTTAATTGCTTTTAAGAATGTATATAAGAATACACCAATTATATCAAAGATAGAAGAAAGTGATAATTATATTTATTTGATGGCAATGATTGATATTTACAGGGTCCTCCAGGTGTTGGAAAAACAACTACTATTTTATGCTTAGCAAAAATAATGTTGGGCCCTTGTTTTAAAGATGCAGTATTGGAATTGAATGCTTCAAATGACAGGTAAGTACTTTGACACGAAAATTTTTTTTTTTATTCTTCCAGTTGTTTGAGGTCTATTGAGGTCTATGAACTTGCTTGTACTTACATTTCATTCAAGGTTAGTTTATTGCATCATATATAAATATGATAAAGTGCAAGAGAGGGAAGGATTGCTTAATTATTTTCATAGAATTTTTGCTATCATATCATATTAAATTGAATTGTATTAAATTGAATGTTTCAAATGATAGGTGTGTACTTTGATATATATATATATATATATATATATATATATATATATATATATATATATATATATGAATTCATATTACCAGTTTCTGTGAAAGCACTTGCTTTGATTTGCATTTCATTCAAAGGTCAATTTATTGCTTTGTGCATAAATATAATATATAAAAATTTATAAGGGGGTAATGATTTTCACAGAATTTTATCTTTCATATTCTTTTACTTCTTAAAATTTATATGAGTCTTTACGATATAGCCAAAAAAAAAAAAATCATTCTCCTTGCAGGAAATAAGATTTAAAAAATCTGTTTGAAGCATTGGAAATGTTTAATCTGTTTAGATTGTCTGTTGCTTTTCTTTCTTTTTTCGCACTCTCAGAAATCACAAACTTATCCATAGTATTAATGATATAGTCGGTGAAGAGAATCTGAGTATCATAAATTAAATAAAACACTGAATAGTTTTAAATTGTGGGAAAAAAGAAATATTTGCAGTCTACTAGTATTACCTTCAAAGTACAGAATCTGCATCACCCACAGGTAATGTAACAACAAAAATAATAAAACTGTTTTTTTTTTCCTTCAAGAAAATCACTATCATTTCATCAGAAACAAGCTAAAGGCTAAATACTTGTCAATATAATGATCATACATGCTTATCTGATAAGTTTTCTATAGTTGTTTCTTTCTTCCTCTCTCATTTGAAAGGAAGCAGAAGTGTTTGCGATGCTAAAGTGAGTTCATCGTTCAAAGATTTTTCAATTTTTATCACTTGTTTATTCATTATGAGTAATGTTATCTATTGAAATAATTAACTGTTAAAATCTCATTTCAGAGGCATTGATGTGGTTAGAAATAAAATCAAGATGTTTGCTCAACAGAAAGTTACTCTTCCTAAAGGAAAGCACAAAATTATTATTTTAGATGAAGCTGACAGGTAAGATTAAGAAATTATATTAATATAAAATTATGTTCTTTTGAATAAAATAATAATAGTAATTTAACTTTCTAACTATGTTTATTTGTTTGTTTGAAATATTTAAACCTTTGTTTATTAAAGATTGTTCAGCACATTCATTTATTATTTAAATGAAAACATTAATTTTATCCTTAAAATACAATTTTGTTATAGAAGCAGAAACATAAAAGTAATAATGGAGTGATGTCTGGCTCCACTTCTAATTTTTGCTACATCTATGTAACTTGTTCTATTCATTTCAACTGCTTCTCTTTCTCTTGATAATTTTTTTGTTTCCTTACTGTAGCTCTCTTCATCTTTGGGATGAATGGGATGCAATTACCTCTTACGAAAAGCTTAAATCTATTCAATTTGAATGACTTAATTTTACTGGCATTGCTTATCCATTTCATGTGTCCACTATTTCCAGGCCTATATATTATTGGCACATGCGGCAATGTATAAATAATGCATATGAGTTAAACATATTTATTTTACTGAAATCGTTTTTACAGAATTTTTGAATATGCTAAGAGATTTAAAACATTAGACATCAATTTTAAATTTAATGATTATTTCACAACCTTATTCATCTAATACACAATGCCATCATTCATTTGCTGAAATACTATTTTATTGTAATTAATGTACTGCAGAATACTCTGAAAAATGTTTATATTTATTTTAATTTAAATTAATCCTGTATTTATTTTTAAATTTATGACTTATTATTATAGTCAAATATTTTTATATAAATCTAATTCAAAAGAAAAAAAAATTAAGAATTCTGATTCATTGATTTGTTATATTTTATTGACTTCTCTTGCCATTAAATATTATTTGAAAAATGCAATATTCTCTGATTTTATTATATTAAAGCTGCTTATTTACTTATGATTCTAACATTTTATTAATTATTAAGGAATTTTAATTTGCCAATCAATTTATTGATCTTTTTTTCCCCCAGTATGACTGAGGGTGCTCAGCAAGCTTTAAGGAGAACAATGGAAATCTATTCTAAAACAACCCGATTTGCTCTAGCTTGTAATGCGTCTGACAAAATTATTGGTGAGATTTTTAAAATAAGGAAATTTTGAATTACACGTATTTCTATTAGCACACTCTGTTCAACTACTTGGGTGTTGTCCTCATCATCTGACTACAATTCAAAACTATTAGGTCCGTCCCAAAATAGCCCTAGTGTTACATTAAAACAGTACATTAATATAACTAAACTGAATCTGTTTAACTGTTGAAATTTTTTAAGGATAATGAAGCATTATGGGTTTTTTTTAATTAGCCTGTTGATTTTATCATCTAGCTTGTTTAATTGGGATGTTGCTTTCCTGTCTGTTTAACTTGTAGTTAAAATTTATTATTTAAAATTTCACATTTCTTGTTAAGACTGGTAAATATCAGTTTCATGAAAATTCATGTGTGTTTGTATGTTCATTCTAAATGTGTTATAAAAATAGTTTAATAGTAAATGAAAACTAAATGTCTGTGCAAAGCCAGATTCAGCAGCAAAAAATTTATTATTAAAAAGAAATTGAAAACATATTCAAAGTTGATTATCTTGAGGGTAATTAATTATTTGAAAGTGTCTAGCCTCATGATAAAGTGATTTTGTAATAAATAATCAACAATTTAAATTTAATTTTTATATATGCAATAAAAGATAGCTCAAACATGATTTTCTATCACACAACCAGGCATAGAATTTTCATCTTGTCTCAATGTGAATATAGGAAGAAATTTATTGATACAATAAAAATACATCCACTGCAGTTTTGAAGTGAATTTTATGCACAAAATTATACAGTTAGAATGAATAAGGTTTACACTCAGACAGACTGTTAAAATTTGATATTACCATTGTTTAAAACTATCAATGGTTTTCAGTGACATAATTTTGAAATATTGCATTCTAACTAGACCAGGTCTCTTAAGAATATTATGAAAGCTGTACTTGAAATTTCATTTTGTTGAAAACATATTAATCCTACTTTTCTATTTGAGTCTATTTAACCTGAACTGTTTATGAAAAACAGTGGAATAATATGTTATTTCTCTAAAAGGGATTTTCTTATAATTTTCTGTAATTTTTTTTTCAAATTGCCCTTATGTATTATTTGGATTGGTGTGACTCAATATTATTTTATCTTAATTGTATTTACATTTTTTCATTTTTCATCTCTAATTTACTAAAAAGCATAAAAATAAACTCCTGCAAAGTTTTCATTCAATTCATTAAGAAAAAAGGCATGTAGATGAAGTTTTTTCTGTTTGTGGAATTTAGAAAAAATGACTGGTAATCCAGCTAAAAAAAAAAAAAACTTGTCAATCTGAAAAGGCTATAATAAAGGTGTAATTAGTTCATTTTATGACCAGCAAATAATATATGTTGAATAAATTATCTAAACATGATATATTTTTCGATAGTAAAACTTCTTTCTGAAGGCATATTTATACTGGTTAAAAAACATTAGTTAAAACCAGAAGAAGAAAAAATTGAAGCATGTAAGTGAATTAAGATATAAAAGAGAGTACAATGGGACATGTGATAACTTCATTTCCCATAAATTTCTTTTTAAATGAGTATATTTATATTTGATACTGTCAGAAAAATAAACTAGAACTTCCTGAAAAAATAAAAGGATGCATGATACAACTGTTATGCATCTAAATAAAATTTACATTTCCAAAAGTACAAGAATGACACTCCTATCAACACGATGTTTCTTGATACCATAAAAAATTCAGAAATGATTTTAGATTATGATATCAATAAAGAAATTGGGAATACTCTTGATCAACTTTTAAATATTTATGCATATAAATTGGAAATACATTTCTGGCTTAAGGATATATTTTATAATTGTTCTTTAAATATTTTTTAAGGTTTCAATAAATACTAAATGAATTGAATTAATAAATACTAAAGGAGATTGCTTTTAGAAATATCAAGTAAAGAAAAGATGAATAATATTTTTAAAAAATTAAGTCATTTCCTATTTAGGTCAACAAAGAAAAAAAGTTAGTTACTTTTTATTGAATAATTACAATAATTTGTCAAAAAAATGTGTCTGGCCTAAACAAAATCAAGTCTATATCTGTTGAAAATAAATTGGAACACATTGTGCATGTGTGAATTTTCAATGCCAATTGGGCCAACGAAAATGTATGAACTTTCAACGGCAGTTAGGGTAATTCAATACAGATTAGAAACTTTTTAATTTCCTTTATTCTGTTTTACTTTAATTCAAAAATACATCAAAATAAATAAGAAAAATAGGAATTAACAATGCTTGGCTTTAAATACATCAAACACGAAGAAAATAAGCGGAATTGTTTGAAATAATCGGTCACAAACATGCTAAGCCCAACCTCATTAGAGTGGGGGGAAACAAAAGGAATTTGTTACTTATTTTGCAGTGTTAAAATGAAGGTTTTTGGTGAGAAAGTTAGTTTTTAATTAATTAATAAGTTAATGAATTAATATTTGAAAAAAAAACTGTATTGATATCTAATGTCATACACTACAAGTTTAAAAAAATGTATTTGAACTTGAGTGGATGAATAAAAACTATTTTATTTATGATTAAAAATTTGAACAATATTGTGCATATATATGGAGAGCATGAATTAATAGTAGGAAAAAAGACAGGCAAGGCAATATATGCCCAAAAATAAAGATGCTGTTGTAAAAGATTAATGAATGAATGTGAGAATTTTATATTGTGTTCATCAAACTATAATACTAAGTGAAATAAATTGTTCAATAGCTAATTTTTTTATTAATAAAATCTGCATTCACTGCTTGAATTTATTTTTGTCCAAATAAAAAATAAGATTTTTTAAAATGTTATGTCCTTAAAATTGTAGGTATATAAACTTTATATTTAGATTCTTATTGTATTGTTATTCAATAGATAACATTTTATTGTATCAAAATAAATATTTATATTAAAACATAATTATTTCTTGGAAAGAGGGTGCTTCTTGAATTTTGTATTAAATGTTAGGATTTCACTGGCCTTAATATTGAATTGATATATTTAAGACAAAATGAACAGCAGGATTAAGGAACTGTTATCATATAGCATAAATAGATTATAAAAATTGTGCATATTCTTGACACATCATCAATTTCTTAAATTTCTACTAAGAATTAAACTTGCTAATTTGGTTTATTAAGTAATGGCCATAACTGAAACACCATTTATACGTTCTCACTATTCTGTAATTGTAACATCTTAATTTGAAAATTGTGATTTACTTTTTAATTGTGCACTTTGAAATTATGATGGTAACTAGCTATCTACGAATTTTGTTACTTTATTAGAGCCTATTCAGTCCAGATGTGCTATGGTACGTTTTGGAAAGCTATCAGATCTGCAAATTCTGTCTAAGATAATTGAAGTTTGTAAAGCAGAAGATGTAAGCTATACTGATGATGGATTAGAAGCTTTAATATTTACAGCACAAGGAGACATGCGGCAGGTAAAATTTTTAAGTATTTAAGAAAATATAAAAATAATTATGGATTTCTTTAAAAAAATTTGGTAATTTCTTCATACTTTTTTTTATTGTGCCAGCTACATGATTTTTTAAAATTATCTTTTAATAAGGCTTAATAGGTGAAATAATTTTATTTGCATCAATTAATTTATAATTTAATTACAAGCTTAATAGAATTATAATTAATACAATTTTACTTTCTTTTTATTTCATTATAGAAATAATTTTTATTTATTTGTATGTTAGATATTTTTAAAAAAAGACATGTGCTAAAGTGTTTAATTCACACTTTTTTTAAACCTAAAATTGTGCGTACATAGGGTGTCTTAAAAATCTTGACTGTGGGTTTTATTCCTTAAATAATGATCATAGATAAATGCTGTAAATTACAAAGTCGCATTAAAAAAAGGTTCAAAACGTTATGAAATCAATTAAAATTTTCAGAGGGATATAACTTGGAAATTTCAACGTTTAAAATTTTTTTAAACTCCTTACAAAAAAAATCCTCAATGAGTAAAATGTGCCCCATCCTCTAATAGGATCACATACAAAATTTCAGAATTTATTTTCAATTTCAGAAAACAAAGTTAATGAAAGGTGAGTCACAAATTCAAATGCAAATGTTTACAGCTTCAGTGTAGATGACACTGTAGTGAATACGAATAATTGTACATATGGGCTGATCTGGGTCTAGTGCGACGTAACCAGAAACTATTCTCGTGCATCGTAATTGAAATCAGAATAAAACCAGATATAAATATCCAATCAGAATCAACATTCTCTTCTCTTTCTCCTGAACGTCGTCTCGAGGCTAGGCTCAGTTTGTAGGATATATACATACTGTTGTGTTTAATACCGGATGAATAAAATTATTTTTATAAGGATGTTCAGTGATTGGAGCCCAAAACATCAACCTTCTATTTCCACTCTCGAAATGATCACTCCTTGATCCTTACAACACAATGCAGGAATGCATATAAAATATGCTTTATACCTTTAGTTTTAAAATCTATGCCTCCTAAAAAATACTTTAAAATTTTGTCATGAATTACAGAGTATAACTTAAAAATAACAAAGTCAATGAAATTGTAAAAAAAACTTAAACATGTTTGCTTGTGCAAATATATGCCTCTGATTGGTGTGTCACATAATCTCAACTGACATGCCATTATTTTATGTTATTTGTGATCTGTCATTGATTAATAGCATAACTTATGTAAAAAAAACTCACACATAAATATTTCACACTTCTGTTACAATTTGATAGTGCAAGCATTATGTTACAATACAGCAATGGAGAACATTTTGAAATCCTGATACTTTAGTTCATAGAATCACAATGCTAGTAAGACTACATGGGAATTCCCTATTCCTGACATCTTTCTAGGATATTTATTTCCTGATTAGTAAACAAACTAATTCATGAAAAAGGAAACCTATATCCTGTATATTTCTACAAATTTTTAATGCTTTTGAACCTATAAATAGAAAAATTATTATTTATTTATTCAATCATTACTTTCATTGTTAATTTGTATACGACCCCTAAAACACGAACATCCATTATGATTTTTCCTCTTTGCAAACTCATATTTGGGCATTGCAAAATGGTTTAACTCTCAGCACTTATGTAGTTTTGAGACATTTTATGATAAAATTCTGTAGATTACCTTATTAGAAAATGGAACACATTCTACACATTGATTTTTTTTTTTTGTATGGAGTTTGCAAAAAAAAATTGAATTTTCTTTAAAGTTTTATCCCCTGAAAATTTTAGCCAATTTCATAACCTTTTGAACTTTTTATTTTTATGCAGCTTTATAATTGACAGTATATGTCTAAAATGAATATCTAATGAAGCCACAGTCAAAGTTTTCAAAACAAACTGCATACTGCTTTTATTTCAATATGCATAAGCTATCAAGATAATATTAAAAACTTTTCTATAGCCAAAGAGAACTTAAATTGTATTATTCAAACAGATTCAGCTAATAAATTTCCAAAATTAAAAATTTAATTTGAAAAAAAAATGAGCATGCTGTAGTGTATATTAGAAATCTTCAAGACAAGTATATATATATGGCAAAAAATTTTGCATCATTGAAAAGATAATGTTTTGAATTTTAAGATACTGTAATATTTATTTTTACTATTAATATTTTCAGAAATTATTGCAGAAAAATTTCTAACTTTCACATTAATTTTTAAATAAAGTTTCAAAAAAAAAAAAAAAACACCTTAAGTAGCATATTTTTACCTTCTAAAATATATGCATAGCAAGTACATCACTTCAATTTAAATGGTCTGATTTGTAGAATGCCAACTCACATTTTCATCTTTATAATAATAATACTCTTAAGTACCATTAAGTTATGTTTGTTTATTTTTGAGTATGCCATACTGTAAAATATTTCTAGCAAATAAATAAATAACACCACATTAGCATTTGTATTTGCTAAAACTTTTTACAGGCATTGAACAATTTGCAGTCAACAGTTTCAGGATTTGGCCATGTCAATAGTGAATATGTTTTTAAGGTAAAATCTTTTGATCCCAAATAATTAAGGATAAATTAAGCAAATTTTAAAAATCTTTTGAATAATATATATATATATATATATATATATATATATATATATATATATGAACTATAATTATTCTCAAACCAAGTTGTTTGTTTCAACAGGTTTGTGATGAACCACATCCTCTTCTAATAAAAGACATGCTTAAGCATTGTGTTGATAATAAGCTACCTGAAGCTTACAAAATATTATTGCATCTATGGAAATTAGGTTATGCTTGTGAAGATATCATAGCTATTATATTTCGAGTTTGTAAAACTCATGAAATGCCTGAATATTTGAAACTTGAATTCATCAAGGTATAGTATATCAATGCATAATAAACTGTTTTATATTAAAATTATAAATGACATTTTAATTTACATTGGAATTAAAATACTCCATTTTTGCATAATTGTCCAGAAAACAAAATTATTTGTTTATTAAATTTTATTATTAGTAGTATTTGCCTGTTTTAGTAACTACATTTTAGAATAAACCTCCCTATGTATTTGTTTAATTTTATTTATATTTGCAGGAAATAGGTTTAACCCACTTAAAAATTGTTCAAGGTGTGCAGTCCTTGTTGCAGTTATCAGGTCTTCTTGCACGTTTATGTAAAAAAGCTAAAACAATGCCATCATAGTTAATTGTACCACATTTTTCTTCCTTGTACTTACAATGAAGAAAATCTACTTTCAGTTTTTTTAATAAATTGTATATAATGATTCATTTTTATTTTAAATTTTTAATATATGTATGTTTTTATTAGTATTATAATTGGAGGGCTTAAAAGCTTAATTGCTGGTTTCATAAATAATCTGATTTGTATTTCCTGTTAAATTTAAATAATTATTAATATTTTCAATGTCAGTATATTTTTAAAGTAATTCTATAGTTATTTAAAACTGTTTTAAATATAATCCTTTTTATTTTTGTTTCACTAAATAAAGTTTTATTAGTAATATTATTATATCTGGAATACAGTAAATGTTAAATTCATTACTGGAGGTGATGGAAACAGGTGCTATCAAGTTCGATAGATACTAAAGCTTTTTTTTTCCTCCTGTAAATGACCTTGCTTCTTTCTATAGGATGAGTTATCGATTTTAGTCTAAAAACGGACAGCCTAAAACACTTTCTTAAAATTAGATGCCAACATTTCAACGTGGAGGGGACTGTTTCAGATAATTCAAGGATTTCTGATTATTAAAACATTATCAATTTAAAGATTTCTGTACTAAGCACCACATTGCAACTAAGCACTTTTTTTGTATTAACTAAAATTTAAAACAATGTATTTAAAAAATTCTTCACAAAATATTAACTTCAGCTACATACATTAAATGGAGACTTTTATTCTAAAATTAATTGCCTTAGATAACTAGCTGGTTCACCGGGAAAATTAATTATATATTTTTTCAAATAAATCATTTCAAATTAACTTCATGTTCATGATATTGCCAAATTATATAACAGTAGAGCCATGTTTTATAATTTCTCTCCTTTAGTTCTATTTATAATGTAATGAGACATTTTAATAGAGACCATATAAAGTTATTAAATATGTAAATTTCGGCTCATCCGTCTCATAAATTTCACGATATTATAACTTCAATTTTGTTCTTTGTAAACTACAGGGATATTAGACAGAATCCTTCTTCCTTAGATTTCAACAATGAAAGATAATTATGTTATTAATAATTTTAATTTCATGACAATAATGTAATCTATTGTTAAAAATTATTTTATAAATATACATTAAGTAAACTGCTAAAATTCAGCAATTTGCACAACCTTTAGTAATGACTTAAAAAGACAATTTTTTTAATATTTTGAAATGGTGTAAAATTAAGAAAGTTCTTGTGGAAAATATCAAAATTCAACTTAATTTTTAATTAATTAAAATTTTGAAATGATCATTCCAAAGTGCATATTTCCATACTCCAAGAAAGCATGCATATGTTAAATTCGATAAGTGTAGATCAAACAGTCTGGCTTGTAGAGTGCCAACACATACTTTGATCCACATTATTAGCATGAATTGTTGTAAAATATCATTAATGTATATATTGTTTTGCGAACATGTAAATTATTGTCTACAAACATGCTACAAGTGCGTAAAGAAATAGAGTTTTGTAAAATCTAAAAACTATATATCTATTTGTCTTCATAATTATATTGTTTTATTCAGATATAGAAAAATAGAATTAAATATCTAAAAATATTTTTATTTTTCATGTATATATAAATGAAAAACAATTTTTATGTAAAAATCAATTAATTATATTAGCAATACATTTTATTATAAAATGTCTCATTTAGATGTTTTTTTATAGAAATAGAATCCAAGAAAATATTTAATTTATTAAAAAAATCTTTATTAAAATAGCTGCAAAAATAATACACATTCAATATGACTAGTAATTCGATATAAAAATTAGGATAAAAGTGCATTTGGGCTTGCAAAGTGATTGATGCATAGAAACGAGTTATTAGCAGTAATCTCAAAAATCGTAAAATTGTAAATTACTATTAATTAATTTTGTGTGGGGGGGTTCAAATATTCGAAACATCGTAATTTGTCCACATATATTCTATAACAAAAAAAAACAAGTTTATTAATATGGTGACTTAGTGCAGATTTGAGTAGGGTGTTATTGTTATAAATATATCTATACTGTGTATTTAAAATGGTTCGTTCTTGAATCTGTTAGCAAATTATGCTAAATAGATAATAGACAGAAATATGATTACAAGATTTATATTAACTGTGTGTTTCATCCCTCTTCCATTAAGAAATGGGTAAAAGAAATCATTTGGTAAATTAATTTTGATGGATGGAGCTTTAGGATAATGAGCAATCGCTGGTTCAGTAACATCAAAGAAAGAAACAGAAGTTGAAAGCCTTAAATACGGACATGATGAACAAGGTAAATCAATTATTTTTGGTTTTCCGTAATGATAACCCACACCAAGGATTTTAAACTGAGGATTAACTACTGTACCTACAGCAGCATAAACAACATTGATTCTCAAATCTGTGATTACAGAACAAGTTTTGTTTGAGAGAGGCATTTCGGAATACTCATGGTACGCTTCAATCCAGTCATCAATATTACTCTCATTTGCATTTCCAAAAACACCAATAAAAACTTGTTTTTTAGTTGGTCCCAGGAGAATATTTTGAATTTGTTCTAGTAAATCTTTGCAAACCAAATTTGAAAATGTAAAAATGCAGCCTGTATTTAAGTTTTTGCCAAATTTCACATACCTACGGCTCTTACTGCATAAACTATTCTGGTCTTTATCTAAAACACTTAATCCACTGGATTCAATTTGAATTTCAAATATATCCTCCAATTCAAGTACTGTGTTGTTAGTTCCTACCAGGATAGGTAAGCCCACTTGATATCCAGGATTCCCACTTCTCTTTCTAGTATCTGTTGTGTTGTTCCATTCAAAAATGACGCTGAAATGTTGGAGAAACGCTTCGGTGTGAGAATCTAAATCAATGTATTTAAAATTCACATTGATATTATGAATACCACTAAGACCATTATGTATTACAGTGAAATGAACTCCACTGACAACTTGGGAACAAATGTTTTTCATGGTAGAATATTGTGGTTTCAAAAAACCATTCCTAACACATAGTGAATTTATTTGTTCATAGAGCTCATTATCTGAATTCATTTCTTTTGTATGCAAAATAAGATCTTTTAATCGATTATGAATGCCCTGATGCAAGTTATGTGGTTTAATACAGAAGTTGGAATAAATTTCTGCTGACAGATATTTATTTTTTTCACATTCATCTTTCAAGTTATGGATTTGTCGAGAGCAAAATGAATTAAAATCTTCCAAGTATTTTATCTCATGATGGCAAGAACACATTCCAGTGAAGCAAGAAGATGGAAGACCTGAAAAAAGAAATAAAAAATTTTATTTTAAAAAGAAAAAATATTTTTATTTATTAATAATATTTTTATTTTAATGCTATTTTATATTTTCAACTAAATAATTCTTTTTAAACAATCCTTTTCTTATACAGAGACAAAATATTTAATAGAGTATTTGTTTTTCTACAGGTTTGTTTGATGTATTTTGCATTAAAATGAAAGGGGCAAAAATCATTAACAGAAAGATAAAAAATTGGTAAATTATGATGTAGTAGATGATTTTAAAGTATGAGTGTCCAAATTGAAAGTATAAATATTCTTTATTACATAATTAAACTCCTCCATTGTTATATCAGAGTTCTGCTCATTCATTGAATTATATTTTTAAACTTAATTTCTAAAATAAAGTCACCCATAGATGTTACATCTCAATACAAAATAGAATTTCACCTTATGAGTATCTAATATTTTATGGATTTTTAATTTAGTTAATATGGTAACACATTCCCTAAATGGAAGTGTCATCTTATTATCCAAAATATTATACAGTTAAGAGGTTAAAATCAGTAGAATAGTAAGATACTAAATTTTTGCAGCATATGCTAAGAGATAATTTCCACACATATATATATAAATTAAAACAATTATAGTCATGAATCTGACATCAATATTTAAGGGGAAAGAAAAAGAAAAATCAGACAAAATTTAATTTATGATCCTGACATATGGTTTATTTGTACTAAATTCTAATTTAATTTATGGTTATTAAAATAAATTTTTACTAACAAGTCTTATCTAAAATTACTGCTGAATAAATTAATTCAGAAGGCATTAATATTTAAAAAGTAAAACAACCCAAGAGGTCTATTATTAAAATTACAATTGATAATAATATTTCTAATATTTAACAAAATAAATCTAAAATTAGAAATAGATTTTAAACAAAATAAATATTGTAGGAGGAAAGAAGACCAAGATCAAATGAAATTTACTACTTGACCTGAAATCCTGACATTCTGTACATTAAAATTTAAAAAGCAATACAACCAAAGATACCTAGAATTGTTCACAATTACAGTAATTTCATTTCTGATATTTGAAATGTAAAAATTATAATTGGGTAATACGGCATACAAATCCATTTATCATCTGAAACGTTAAAATTAAAATGAGAATATCAACTGAACCAAACAATTTTAAAACAAACAAACTGATATTTATTTCCATATATTATTAATATTTATTAAATACCTTAAATTTAGTTTATAAATACTGAGCTATATTAAACATTTAAATGAATGTTTTGAGTCAATTAATCTACCATTATTTTAAAAAATATGAAAATGATATATGAATTTGTTCCTTGATATAAATTGTTGATAATCTACTTTCAAACTTTTTTAGTGTACTTAATATAATACCAATAAAATAAGACATTGAAAAAAGCATTGAAAATTAAAATGGAAATATCAAGATACAAACATACAAAATCTTAACTGCTGCCTGACAATACAGTATTTAACTATCTCTATAAAATATCCCGCCGCTTCATACAATTATTTATATTTTGGAAAATTAATAAAATTTAGATATTTGTATGTTAATGGTATGCTAACATTTCATCAACAAGAGTGCCATATTTATTGCAACCAGTGATTAATCACTGGTTGCAATAAAAATGTCATGCTAATTTATTCATAATATTTACAAATGATATATAGTTATGTCTAAAGTATGTCAGTGGTATGTGATTAATAGAAATTTTAATTTGCATAAAAATGAAATTGATATCATTAAAAAGATAAAATTCAGAATATAAGATCTATAAAAGTATTACTTGTAAAATAACTTTTACTAAAGTTATTTTTAAAAAAATAGTTAATTGATAGTTTTAATAATTAAATATTTAATTAAATTTTAATTATTAGAAAAGCTTATAGTATTATTTATCTTGCCTTAAATAATAAATGTGAAGAGTTTGGTTGAATACAACTTAAACACTTAGCAAGAGATGGGAAACCTATATATAAACATACTTTGAAGAAGCAAGTGTAGGATTCTCAAAGTAATATAATTTTTAGTTTTAGTTGAAATTTCTTTGTCCAAGTTATGGTTAGCAATATGCAAAAACAGGAAAGAAATTCTATAAAAAATATTCAGAACAAACATAGTTTTAGATAAGAAATTACCATTTAAGTGCTTCAATTCTGTAAGAAAAATAATAGCCAACATATCTTTCAAAGGTACTTTTCCATTAGTCGGGGGCCAGCGGAAAATCGCTAAATAATGTAGAATTCCGACCAATTTCTTTGACGATTTTTTGCTGGCAGCCAGCCAATAGAAAAATGTCGCTTAAAACTTAAAAGTTGCAGTAAAGAGAGTTTAGAAATTATTTTAAGAGAGTACATATTACTATCTGAAAATTAAAAATTACAACATATATTTATAAACACAATACTTTTTTATTTAAATTAATGTTTAATTGATATTATATAAAAAAATTTAACAGATAATTCTACCAAACCATAGATTTTGATACCTCATACAAAACTAATCAATAAACGACATTAGTTAAGAATATAAAAATAATCAATAAATTAAATAGAAGTTCAAATAAAATATTTTTATATACTCACTCCAAGGTATTCTAGAAATTTTAGATTCTTCTGAAATGGTATTAATATAAAGTGGGCTTCCTGCTTTCAATTCCTTAAAGATAGGTTCATCTCGCTTCTGATCATCTGTCCATGAAATAATATATTTAGACTGATATTTCAACAACAAATCTAAATCTCTATGAGATTTTATAGTTGGTAACTCTTTGAATTGAAGATGTCGTTTTAGATTATCATGAATTATACAAAACAATGAACTTTCAGGGTCCCTTTGCATTTTATAAATTGTATTATTTCTGTAGATAATGTCATTCTGGTAACAATAATTTGGGTCAGGATTTAAAGATTGATAAAGGCATTTTGAAAAAACCTTTATATCTTCTTCACTGCAGTCCGCATCACAGCAACAGTTGATGTCACAAACATTTGTACTTAAATCACAAGAGCATATATCTTCATCAGATATAGTAAATGACAAATAATTTTGATTTACATCAGTTTTTTCCTCAGTAACAACAAGATCAGAACTATTAGTTTCATCCGTTAAATTGCTAAACGTTATGTTTGTAACATTAAATAAATCAAGGCTTTGATTGAAATTTATTGTTTCTATAGATTCATTATTAAAATATTCGCTATAGTTTAAAGCATCTTCAGAAAAGTTTTCTGAAAGATCGACAGCCCTAATATAAAAGATGATGTAATTAATAAAAATAATGAGAGAATTTTTAAATAATGATTTTGTAGTTAAATTATCGAAAACATTAAAAATATTTGAAAACATTGTTTTTAGAGAATAAGTATTCAATAAAGCAGAAAAATCATTTGAATAAGATTAACAACTAAACAATGTTTTAAAAGACTTCTGGATGACATTTTTTATAACTATGCGAAAAGTTAGGCAATAATCCTTAGTTAACAGTTTTGATTTTATTGAACAAACTTATGATAGGAAGAAATGAAGTTATGTTCTCCGGCGTTTGCTCCAGAAACGCAGTTCGTAGCTTTTACCGAGTTAAACAGTAACTAGGATCACGAATATCACTTCAACAAAGGAAGGAAACAAAAAAGAAAGTGTGTTCTCCGGCAAATGCACCAGAAAACAAGGATCACGAATATCACAACAAATACACTTATGATAAAAACAAAACCGGATGTTGAATTCAAAATAACAACACAGCTGTTACTGTTATCATGGTTATAGTGAGAAACAATTCCTTTGAAATATTATAGCTCACAAAAGCTCATTTCATTTACTAGAAAATATATGTTAAATCTAGTAAATAATCTCCTTTCTCAAAGATTTATAACTATTTTTGAATCAAAATAAGATCTTTTTTTTTGTAGACAAATAAATCCTTTTAAATCTCCTTGTTTCTAAAAATTGTGAAAGTAATAATGGCAACTTTACATTGTTTGTTTTCAATTCTTTTATAAATAGTTTGTTTTGCTTTGTGTAAAATTGTACCGGTAAGTGCACTAAATATTTATATTAATTTTTGAGTAAGCTTGTTCCAGCAATTAGGATTAGATATATTAGTAAAATTAAATTGAAATATGTCATTTAGGTTGAAAAAAATCGATAAAACGGTATGACAGCATTTTCAAGTTCAATTTATTCATTTGTCTTCGAATTGGAACTTTTTCCATTCTATTGATGAAAGCTAAATGAATTCAAATCCGTGCTTTTGTATTTAAAATGAATGGATTGAAATTTTATTTTATTACTTATAGATAACTTATAATTTCATCTGTTAAACTAAAGTACCTCAGTAAGGATCATTCTATGTGAAACCAACATATTCTCTAAATTTCACTGTCTCAGACTTTCATAAAATTTAGTATGAATATATATCGATCCAGAAAATTGAAAATTTTGCATTACAACTATATAAATTTTCAAAAAAATTTCTAAAAATGGTCATTGATTTGTAAAAAATGTCTTTAAATATTATTTCAATTGAGCCATAAAGCTGGGGGTGATATTATTTGTCATCATCTTTCTTGTAGTGGAAATTTTTCCATGTACTAGGCTAATATGCAAAATATTTTGATAAAATCTAAATAAAAATTCTTTTCCCTCCCCTCCCTTTTCATTTTTTTATTTTTAAACTTTTATAAATAGTTAATGAGGTTGTGAATTTTTTGGCTAAGTGATGGGATTATTATCGATTAGGAATTTAAAAATTGCTTAAAGAACATCCGATTTTTCATTTATTTTTAGCTGAATATCTCAAGATTCTAATTTTTATACTTATCTGAAAATAAATATGAATTTATATTACACAGCTGAAAACAGAGAATTAATGAAAAAAAATTGTTTAAAATTATTTTAGCAGTCATATTTTTAGAATCTCAAATATATGATTTACCAAGTGATTAACAATATCACTACATGGTTTATCAAAAATTAATTTGAAAGTTTTAAAATATGATCTTCTTTAAATTTAAACTTTGTCATTTAGATTTCGACAATTTTTTAACATATAAATTAATATATATAGTGTATAAAAACCTAAGGAAAAACCATTAAAAAGATTAGGAAATAATATTTTCCTAGTTCAATAGGAGAGCTTCTAGAGCAGTTTAATGCACCATTTTGGATGAATTTTGGAAACTTTGCATAGTTGTTAAAAAAAAGACTAAATGTGTCTGGATGAAATTTTTCATTTTTGAGGATGATGAAGTGTTATATTTTAAAATTGTATTGTTTTGATCTAGAGCAATGTTAAAATAAATTAAGTTATATTCTGCATTACCTATATTTTAGTTTAATGGTTCTTAAAAAAATCCTAAAAAATGTCCACTAAAATAATTATCCTGAAGTCAAGCGTGTTTTATACAAAATTCTTATTTTTTAAAGGGAATTTTCTCATTTTAAAATATCTATTTTTATGATAAATTGTTAATATTTCATTATTAATGATTCAGTGGCAACAAAAATTCTTAATTATAGAAGTTGGAATATTATATATGTATGTATGCCAGCTTTGAAGTTTATTGCTTTTATTCTTTAATGCCTAACTGCCTCACTAACAAAGATAAAATCTTGAGACATTATTTTATTTATCTATTATATCTATCCACTAGAGAGCATCTTGTTTAATGATGTGTAATGTTTTTTTATGGTATTTGTTCCTTGTTGCCTCGGTGAGTTCAGAAATGGTGTGTTTCAATTACATATTGATGATACATTGTGCCTTCTAGGAAATATCTACTCCTATAAATATCTTACTGTGGTCGGTAGTGTCAAGATTGTCTTGCACTGTTCTGATCATTTAAGAGTTCTTTATATATTCTTATTGCTCAGAGTAACCCACCATTTTTTGTTATGCATTATTTACAACAACTATCATATTCAATTCAAGTTGCATTGGTTTCTCAACAATTTGTCAGTAACATCTAAAAATGTCTTAACACTTAATAAAAAATTATTGGCTAATATCTCTGTTTGTTTGGTGGTTAAATTTTTTCAGAGTAGTAAATGAACCACTAGCCGTTACAATAACTTAATCATATTGATTGACTAGAGTTTTCTATAATTGAATTCATTCTGCTATAATAGGTATCGAGAGTTCTTTTAAATTTAAACTCAGCCTCTGCACTTTTCAAATATTGTTACATTCTATTCATAATATATTTTGTTTCATTTGTATAGTTGCAAAAACGCATATTTCTTTCCTTTAATATAGTGACTGGATAAAATGTTATTCTTCTTTAACATATGAAGCATCTAAAGTTTTCTTTAAGCTGAAATTTTTAATTGTTGTATGTTTTAACTACCCTTCTCTTTCTGTTTTGTATATGGATTTGAAGCTTCTATCTCATATCGAGAAAAAATGGACTCAATTTGTTGATTTTGGAAATTGTACACTTTGCTTAATTTAAGCCTATTTTAAAAAATAAAATTGGCTGTATCTTTAAAATACATTTTTTTTAAAGTTCATCAGATTAAATAAATATTTTATCATTATTCATATTCTGTATAAAATTTTGGCAATACCTTTAATTGTGAGGAAAATTTTTAAGACAATTTGAAATGCATTTTGTTTCTGTTGTTAAATCATTCAATGAAATTTGAATATGAATATAATCATAGTCTCCCTTCTCACTCTCATTTCTTGAAACTAGATCTTTAATTTTGTTATTCAAAATATTTACTCAATACCTTATGTGTTTTAAATTTTCCAAAACACGAAGTTTACTTTATAAAAATAAGAGGGTGGAGGATTCTGTATAGTATTAGAATATAACTATTTTTGTATCATTTTTAGATCAATTATGCTGTGTACTACTCGAGAAAAAAGGGCAAATGCTGGCAGCAAGATGGCTGCCCTTTTAGAGAAGGAAGATAATGACGATTTTTATTCTAGTGCTTATGGTGGATTCGAAGATGTAAGATATTTTTTGAATTTGTTCAATGTATCCTTATACCAATTATTTGTATTTTATGACTTAACATGAATAGAAAATGAGATTATAAGGGCTTCTTTCTATTTTGTAAATCTGGGTTTGGAAAATATATTATCATTGATTCAAGATTTTTTTATGGCAATTATATATGTACATTTAAAAATGTTATTTTAAGAAAGCGATGTCAGTACAAGCATCCCTCCAATTACAGTTCAATGTCCATTTCAAAATGATTGTGTAGCTTCTAGGTCGAAATGCAATAGATTAATTTCATGAATATAGCACTATCAATAATAAAGTTCTGACTTAGCAGTTGCCTAAGTCTTCTGGAATCATCTTATAAGCAGATAAATTAGAAAATGTTATTAGTTTAATCACTAATAATAAATAGGTTTGTAAAAAAATTTGCATTTGTAAAAAAGGCAAAACACATGAATTAATAGATATTAGAATTATAATATGTAATTACACTGAGTTGATGAAATCATTATTAATTAATGTAGAAAATAGTTGATTAATACCAGTAAGCCAAAAGTCCCTAAAAAATTATGAAACCTGTAAATTTAAGCAAATTTAAAACGGCTTGCAGATTTAAAGTTGAGGAGTCACAGGAGTTTCTTTATCTATAAGAAGATGAAATTAATTCAAGAAATAGCTGATGGGTGACATTTGGTGCAGATATGAAAAAATAGACTCTCAAATAACAAAAATAATGTTATCAAATCATTTATTATTTCAATTGTTCAACATGTCCACCACTACAAGTGATTACCCATTGTTGACGTGACACAAATCCAACAACGGCAGAATGCATCATGTCCGGCTGTACACGACATATCTGGATGAATTTCAATTCCGACAGATTTGATTGGTACACCCAGGATTTTGAATTTCCCTTCAGCCAAAAGTCTGCTGGTGACTGAGAAGGGCATGGAAATTAACTACATCTTCTAATGTTTCTCTCTTCCCTGAACATTGGTATCAGGAATTCATTGGCTGGAATAGCAGTGTGACTTGTTGCTCCATCTTACGTAACAGCAGAAAGTAGATTTTTTTCAAGAAAACATGGAATAACATTTTTGCACAGAAGCATTAAAAATAACACTGAGCATTAACTGTCAACTTTTTCCATTCATTTACCGGATACTAAGAACCCACACCACACTGTTACTTTGGGAGAATGCAGTGTTTTATCCTCATAAACTCGTGGGTTTTATGTGTATAGCGTTACCATGGAGCAAAAAATGAGCTTCACCTGTCCACAAAATGTTAAAGACCCAGGAGGGATTTTCAATTTTAGAGAGAGTTCCTCTCACAAATGCTTCTGTCTCTACAGTATTTGATGCTAAAAATTTATGCTAAGACTGTAAGGTGCAAGAATAACGATTAAGGACTCCATGAAAAATGGGAATTCACGTATTAGACCATCAAAGCCAACGTTTTAGTAACTCATTGTTGATGGATTCAAATTTAATGATAAACCATTGCCATCAATGAAATGGCAGGCAACAGTTAAGGTTTGAACAATATTTTAAATGATAACGGTTTAGCAACTAATTGGCATTGACTTCAAATTTGACGATAAAGATCGACAGTCTAATACATAAGTACCAAAAAATATTGCATATTGAAGATGGTGGTAATCTTAACTGTCTGACTGCTTCTTGTGCACTTCTAGTTCCTTCCATGGTTTCAAAAGCTAATGTTTCCATTTCAGCTGCAAGACACATCTGCATTAGACTTGGTCGTCCTGACCTAACATCATCTTCCAGTTTTCTCAAACCACTGAACAAGCTTTATGAGGCCTGCCATGTTGAAGGTCTTTCCTCCTTCTTAAAATTTGTTGGTCAGAATCTAAGCAGTGCAACAGTGGCTAATTCCTGGTTTATATAAAACAGCTTCACCAATAAAACTTTATTTTCTCCACTTAACATCCATGTTTACTTGTATAGTATGCAACGGAGAACTGAGCGGGTCAAGAGCGTAAATATTTATAATTGCCTGCCCATTTGCATATTTACAACTAAATCCTTCATAGCAGTGCCACCTATCTGCTTTTATTTGAATATTTGTTTCCCCCTTTAAAAGATCCTGACTTATCGATGCTAAATCTGCAAAGTGTTTTTTATTTCTCTTACTTATAGACTTTTTGTTCACATGGTATATAATAAATAGTAATAATTATTTATTTAATTATGTTATAATCTATTTAATAGGCCTTATAAAAATAATAACTTTTTTAAAAAATTGTTGTTTTTCTATGATTTATCATGATAATATATTTTTATTTATAAATCAGAAATCATTAACTAATTATTTTGGCTAATTTTTCAAAACTGTATTATTGTAGCCAGTTTTTTCCATGATATATACATTGAAATAAAACAATAAAGTAAAATTAATCCTTATCATGTTGATTTAATTGTAATGTATTAGAGTGACCAGTTATTGAAAGAAGAGTCTCATAATATTCTCTGCCTAGTACAGCAAAATTCTTATATTTCTGGTATTTTAAAAGCATTCTTTATTTTTAACATTCTAAAGATGGCATAACTTCAAAATTACAAAAAGGATAATTAGAATTGTTTATTGCTCATGCCTGTTCAAAAATATAACTGTTCAAAGTATAAATAAATATATATAATTTAACGATAAGACATTTTATGAGATAATGATGAGATGTTTAATAATATTAAATGCTTAATACAGAAATATTATTTTACGGATTTATTTTCTCTTTTATTTAACTGCACACGTTTAAATTTTTGATTGTCTGCATTTCATTACATTTTCATGAACAGTTAATTTCGAATATGTCTTTAGTTCAGTCTCAACATTTGTTAATTTTATGTTTTAATTTAACTAAATAATTTTGAATACATGCATTATAATTTCTAATTAATCTACAATTTTTAAAAATAATTTTCTAATTGGAAATCTATATAAGTTTGTATATCTCTCTCATAATAATTATAATCTTGTGTTTTCAATACTTTGTTTTAAAAAGTGTTATTGTAACTGCACCATTATCTCATGAATAAAATAAAAATTAAATGACAACCATAAAAATTTATTTAAAATATTAATTAAAAAAAGTTAACCAAATGTTAATTATCCTAACTAGTTTTATACATATGTTTTATAAAAATTTGAATTGAAAGAAAATTGTCTTAACCATTAACATTACTCTATATGTATGGCTTTTCTTATTTTCATAATACATACTTTAAAAACTATGCTCTATCAGCTAGTTTTGAAATTTGTTTATGTTTGAGTTAAATTTAATTATCAGAATGAACTCTGTCAACTTACTTTGATCTTTTTCTTTTTACTCCTTGTACAATTAGGAAGCTGATGACAATGAATATTCTGAAGAAGATGAAGAAGAAAGTGATACCGATTCAGATATTTCAATAGATGAAAATGATGAACCAGTATCAGATCAGGAAGATGAACCAACAAAAAAACGGAAGCATAAAGTTGTTACAAAGGCTTATAAAGTAAATTTTTCTCTCAAATTTAGTTTGCTTACTTTTCAAATGTAATATCCTATATTTCTGTACTAAATTGTAATTTTTCTTTTGCATTTTTTTATCATCTCAAACAATTAATTCTTATATATAGAATTTGATTAAAATCTTATTTCTCTTAAGTATTAATGACCTACAACTTTTATAATAATTCATTAAATGATTTAGGAACCTGCACCTAAGAAGACAAAAAAAGTAGTAACAAAGTCTACTCCAAAACCCCGAAGCTCTTCTCCCATTTCTTCTGGAATCATTGGTAAAATCCTACTTAATTATTTTTTTAAAAAATGCTATTAATACTAATTTGTGAATATGTTATGAGTTTCAAACATATTTCAGTTTCTTTATAAAAAGTATAATTTTAAAAAATTGATCATCCATGTCTAAATGATAAGAAAAATATTTATAAATGTATGTTGAATTTGGAAATGGGTCTTCATTTCTCAGTTATATCTTAACTAAGAAAGATACTGATGTCTAAGGTCGTAGGCTTTAAAAATGTATGATAAAATTTGATCGTTAAAAAAAAAGCTTTAAATTCATGAAGCCATTAAAAAATTAACCACAAGCATTAGGCTTATGCCCCTTAATTTCTTCTCTTAGAAAATAGATTCCGTACTAATGTAAATTTGTGCATATATATATTTTCAATATTGGATTGATTCAAAGAAAGTTGCAGGTAAATTTTATTTCAAATTTAATAATATAAATTTATTTGCAATTAACAATAAGTAACAATCCTTAAAAATATTTTTGAAATTCCTTACTTCAAATATATTTGACTATGGAATATTAAATAAATATTTTTAAAAAATTACAATGATTTTTTTTAAGCATACATTTCTTAAGAAAGAAAAAAATTTCCAAGCTTGTGAATCTTCATATGTGAATTCAAATAAATATGCGGAATGCTCATCCTTGAGGATTAAGTACAGGATATATTCATTTAAAAGCAATTTTCTCTTTTATTTAAAATAATTCTGGTGGCATTTATGTGCATCAGAATATAATAATTCTACATTCTGAGTCAAAGCTATTTAAATCTTAAGCATACATTTTAAATAGTGTTGTGTCTTCTCTTTCTTCTTATTAATTATATTGACTAAAGTGTTTCAAAATTCTCTGAAAAATAATCATTTTCATTTTGCAGGAAGATTTTATTTTTCATATATTGTTTAACTAAAATTATTAAAATGTGTGTGTAAATAACTAAATATGGAAATATTTCATAGTTCTATTTCTGCTTATAAAAAATCATTTCCTTATCATAAGTAATCCTTTTATTAAAAGAATGGCAATTCATTGGCATCATTAATTTAATAAAATCATTACCATTTTTTACTTATTATTTTATTCAAAAATAAATTTTTGAACAATTACTAATCTTTAGCAAGGTATTGTAAAATGAAGAATGTAAGTTATTTTAGATAAGTTTTGATCAAAAATACATATATATTCCATTTAGTACTTTAAAGACAGTCTGAATTGAAAAATAATATATTTATTAACATTTTATTATTATTTTTTTTTATAAATATAGAAGGTTGTACGCAAATTTAAATATTTGAAATTTTATTAAAGGTCATCCCCCCTTCTTTTCGAAGGTGTCTAATTTCAGAATTAATAATCTTGTATATAAATTTTCTGTGGGCATAATAAAACTGACCTTTAAGACTCTTAATTTTACTGATCTAAGATACTAATTTTTTAAACATTTTCTTATCTTTAAAATGTGTGCCAAAATTTTAACTGTGTGGTTAACATAAAATCTATTTCTTGATATATATCAATTGTACCTCATTTTTTGGATACTATTTTGTATTCTGTCTTAACAGGAATAATCAGATAAAATACAAGAATTAGGAAATACTTAAATTATAAAACCTTATATTTGAGACAGTAACTAAATATTGCCTTACAATTTTTTTTTTTTACTTTTTTTGTGTGTGTTATAGTATTCATGCTTTTCCAATTTATTTTTTAAAAATTATTGAACTTGTGAATTTTGTTTGTAATATTGCAAACTCTCGATTTTTCATGTATGTTTCTAAGAGTGACTGACGTATTAGCTTAGGAATTTGCAGTAGTATAAAATTTTATTATAGATTTCAGTTTTTTCAATATGATACTTTGCCCATTATAATGTAAATTTTTTTTATTTAAAATGAGAAAAAAAGAAGTAAAAATATGTTCATGTCCATAAATTAAGGATAATGCAAGTTCAGGAAAAGAAAGAGTCAGAAATGAAAAAAGTGTGACTTATTTGTAAAATATATTTTATAAACAAAGGGTAAATAGCAAAAGAAATGCTATATGTTTAGTATCATCAATAGAAATTGCAATTTTATGCTCCCTGGAGCAAATTATAGGGAAAAAAACTATTTAGAAAAACCAATATTACATGGTTAGTATGATGATTAATACATGATATCTCCCAGATGATGCAATACAGTCTATATAACACCTAGGCATCCAGAGTACCAAATTCTCAATATGATCTTGGGGAATATTACATCACTTACCAACTCGAACTCATTGGCCAAGCATGTCCCACACATGCTCTACTGGATTCAAATCCGGTGAAAATGCTGGCTAGACCATAAGGGCGATATCCTCTGATTGAAGGCAATTTATACAATTTGCTCATTGAGACTGGGCGTTGTCATTTGTAAACAGGAATTATATGCCCATGACAATACAACATACATGTTGTTCAAGAATGATTTCCTGATAGGTATGGCCTGTTATAGTTCCAATTTGAACATGCAGGCCAGTTCTGGAACCAGGAATAATTCCTTCCCTGACGAGCAATCTTGTACCGATGTAAAGGTGCCATTCAATGATGATCTCATGGCGGTAACGGATACTTGGTGTTCTCCATATGAAAGTTCAATGAAAATCAGACTGCAAGCTAAACCTGGACTCGTCAAAAGACATCACACAACCCCTGTTGCTGTGCCCACAATGCATGCTCTCTATTCCAGACTAACTGCAGGTAACAGTGAGTTGCAGTATGTTGAACACATCTGACTGGCCTATGAGCATATAGACCAATCTAACCTAAGTGTCTGTACCGAGTCTGCCTTGAAATGGTTGTACCAGTGGCTGAAGAAAGCTGACAAGATAGGATACTGTGCTTTATCTGTTTCTTTTGGCAATAACTGCAGAATTCTGGTTCTCATTTAGCGTTGTAACTCAGTAGCGACTTGTGCTGTAACATCTATTTACATCCTCATAAAATCGTTGGCAGAGCCTGGAGGTGACACTCTGTGGGATTCCAAGTTTCTTAGATACTACCAATTGTGTATGCATACTTTCTAGACAGACGATTAATCAACCGCATAAAAAATCATCCAAATCTGTCCTTTGTGTCATAATTATGTAGTTATTGCACTTGCGGACAAATTTACTTCTTTGCATATATTCCTTATGTGTCACTGTCTTGCACTCTTATAATTATGATGTACTATCTTTGTCATCTGGTGGCTTCCTGCAATTTGTATACAGGATTTTTGAAGATGGGTGATGTTTGTATTTCAGAGTTCGATTTTTGCATAACTCTGAACTATGCTTAATTTATGGACATAAGTGTAAATGAATGAATGAGTGATTAAATTAATAAAGAGAACTTTCTATGTAAATAAAATATCTATGCTCCAAGAGGTTTACTTTGATTGCAGCTGCATTTTTATTTAAAGATTTTTTTTTTTTTAAGAAACAGGGTTTTGTTATTTTTGAAATTAGCATTCTGTTGTGTTCATATATGACTAGTTCTGTGTCAATTTCGGTTTATCAAGGGAAAAAAGCGATTGTTCTAGCCAGTTCCTGGGAAATATTAATCTATCGAAAGCATGATTTTTAATAATAATTAACGATTAATCGCGATTCAATAAATCGATATCGACAATTATTTCGCATTTTCGATTTCGTTTTGGTTATCGGTTAGTGTTTACTTTCGTTGCTCTTCATTCTTTTTTAACTTTAAACAGAATTTTTGTTGAGATTTCTATCAGTGCTGTCATATTCTAATATTTAAAAGCACTTGTTTTTAGCTTGTCATTTTGAAATAAACTGTTTTATGTTCTCTAACTGGAGGATACCATTAAGGAAAAATAATTGCTGTTATCAGAATGCTGTAGACTGTCTTTTATTTAATCGCTAAATATCCATCTACAGAAATGGAAGCAGAAAGTATTAATTCAGGTTAAATTCACAATTTTATATACAGCTAGCATTTTCACACTTAAGTGTACTAGCATTTTAAAAAAATCCGTTGTACTTCCGCTGTGGCCTAGCGGCTCACAATAAATGGCGATACAGTAAATCGATATTCACAATTAATTTACATTTTTCGGTTTCTTTACCGTTTAGTGTTTATTTTTGGTGTTCTTCATTCTTATTGACCTTCATACATATTTGCTAAAGATATTTTTAGAGTAATGTCATATTCTAATATATAAAATTGCTTGTTTTAAATGTAGCGCTCTAAATTCTGACATACAGACATTGTTTTGTCATTAACACACTTTATTTAATGGAATTTGACAAAATTACTTTACGATACTTTAATTAAAAAAATATTTTATTATATAAATTGAAAAGTGGAGTTCTGATCAGTCGATATGTTAAGAGACATTATTTTTAACTTATAACAGCTATAAATTAATAATGATATATCGCGATGATGAAGTTCCGTCATCTCCCAGGCCTATTGATGTTTAGACAACAAATTGCATTCAAATTAAAAAATTAAAAAAATAATATCCATTATTTTAAATTTAATTTTTTCAAATGTTGCTGTTCTGGCTGTTATGTTAAACAAGCCATCGCTGTTGTGTTTAATTGAATATTTTTTGAGACTATCATTTTTGCTTAAACTTCCCCAAGTTTTTTTTTTTTTTAATTCTGCCAATTTTCCTTTTTTAAAACAAGAAATAATTTCAGTTTTTACAAACCATTACATAGAAAATTACACTTTTTTCTACTAAACTTGAGGATTCTTTGATTTGTACTTGAAATTTATGTCTTTTTTTTTTATTATTATTATTTTAGAGCGCAAACGGATGCGTGACTCAACGACCCAAAAATCTTTAGAGGTGAAACAAAGGACTCAAGCTGCTGAGAATTCAAAACTCCAAGATCAAAATAAGAAGAAATCTAGGGAAAGTCATTCCATGACCCAGGAGCAGCTCTTGGAAGAAGCTAAAATAACTGAACTAAAGAATTTAAAATCATTAGGTATGCCGTAAGTTTTTATTTGTTCTTTGATCAATGCTTTAATATTTCTGTAAAATTCTTTCTCTCCCGATGTACAGTTGACTGACTCTCAATAATTTAACAACTAGATCAGAAGAAATTTGTTTAAAAAAATGTGTTGCATTGAGTATACAAAATTATGAAGGAAGTATTATGATTTATTATATATATAATATCCAAAATCTGAGTATAACTAGAATAATACAATGCCCAATTGGCAATCCAAAGCCGAAGAATCACTCCGAGATATATTAGGTGTGATTGGAGGTCTGTCTGTTACGTAATTAAGTCTGTTACGTAACTGGAAAGAAATTCCGAATTGGGAAATATGTCTGGATTCAGTGGACTTATCCAATAACTGCAAAGCTGTCTGTTTTATTACTCTCAGTAGTAGCCAATGGGAGAGCAGTTCGCTGTGATACCTGGGAAATCCCCGTCTCCTCTATATTCCATATATACGCCGGTTCAAAACTGTACTTGTGAAACTGTGTCAAAAGTTTAAAAAGTGTGGCAACGTTTGTTTTTATTAAAGGAGGTCGCCCGACTGAGACTCGTTGTTTCTGGCCTTTGGATGAATAACGAAGACTTCCGTTTTAAAAATAAGCTGAACCAGTCCTCACCTGCTTGTTGATTTTCTTCCCATGAATCAGGCACTTTCCGTTTCAAATTAAATGGCAAACTGGTACGCAAATTTTCAGACTAAGACCAAAATAAACATCTGACGCTCGTTTTGCATATACTGCGGGATCTGCTTCCTCTTGAAAGCTGAAATTGTTTCGTGTTGGCTGATAGCTTCTTGTATAGTTGCAGTATCGACAGGATTTGTTGTGGATGACTAGTTGACTGATAGCTGAAAGTGAAAGGATAATCACCCCCCGGCGTTTGGAACTTTTTGGCTGTATCGTTTTAGTGGACGCAAAGGTATCCTATACTTTTCAGCACCCTTTGATTACGTCCATTTTTTTTATGCAATATCGCTTTTACTGTTTCCACAATAACGAACTCCGCCCCCCCCCCCTTTGGGAAGGGGGTCGAAGTTCGGTTTGTAATCATCTTTCTGTTTCTAACCATGGTTCTGAAGGGAAAAAAAATGGTAGGCAAATGAATCATCGACTTTATTAAAAGCTCAAGGTCAACCTGCCCCCTTGGCTTGGTGCCAATATGCTCCATCTCGCGATTTCGACTTTGATTCCATTTTTGATTCATGAATAATAAATTAGTTATAACATGCTAGAATGTTCTTTGCTAATATTGTATAATTTAGAAGAAAAATAAGAGTAATAATATCCACTTTTCGAAGAAAAAAAAACCTATTTGACCTCTAGTGTCTGCTGATCCAAATGAAACCGACTGAAAATTTATGAGCGTATGAAGATATACTTCTTGTTTACTTTAATCCCATTTTTTCTGCCATTTACTTTTTTTCACCTGCGTTATTAGAAAAGTGTCTGCTAGCCCGGGGTCTGCCCTATATACTTAGGGTACAGGACTGACACTTTAAATAATGATATTTTATATCATATATTTTCTCCCTCTTCTTCCCTTCTAAGCTTTTTTTTTTTAAGTTTAAGATATTGTCTATTGTGAAATGTCTTAATGTAACAAATATATACCTAAAATACTCTGATGTTTGATCTTCTAATAACTTACATTTCCTTTCAGAAATGTTCCAAAGATTAGAGCTTGAGAAGAAAAAGACTAAATTAATAAAACGAACATATACTGGACCCATGATAAGATATCATTCTGTTGCCATGCCTGTGATTGAAGTCGTTGAAGGAGAAAATGGGTAATTATTCATCTTGTAAAATCATTCAGAATTCTTGTATTGCATAATATTAGTAGAATTTTATTTGTTTTAAAGATGTTTTTGTTTGATATTTTGTATGTGATTAGTTAAAAGACTTTCTATCTCAACTCCAAAATCAAATTTGGATGTAGTTAAACAAATTCTTAAGAATTTGAAAGCATATGTGTAATGTTCAGGAACAATGCACACAGGGTGCATATCATCATAAAAAAAGGCTTAATTTTTTCGTGAAATGAAGGAAGCTTTTTATTTTGTTTCCCTCAAATTAAAAATGATAGTTAAAAATCTTGATCATAAAAACTTGTTTCCTGGATGTATCAAAAAAGAAAACCAATAAAAGGGATGAATTTCAAGAAGTACTCCAGATGTTCTGGCACATATTAAGATAATGCTTAATGATTCTTTTCCCCTTCCTTTCACCCTCCATTCTTTTTTTGTTCTTCCCTTTTTCAACAATGTGCATTGCCATTTATTAAAATAATGGAATAGTACAAAATGCATACTTCCCTTGAACGACCTACTACTGGTATTCAGCTGTACTATAATGAACTGCAATATGTAATTATGCTAATCAATTGTTTAAAATCTACTATGAGAAATTTAAACTTGAATCCTTTAATTTTCAATTATTGTGATATCTTTTGTGGTATATTTTTAATGTCCCTATCCATTTAAACATTTTTATTTGATAGACTAATCATGCCAAATTTGTTTTGACTAAGAAAAAAAACCTGCTGTATCTGGTACATAAATATTTTTTTAATGTTTCTTGCCTCCCCAGGATTTAGGTTTTATAATTTTGTAATGGTCTTTTTTTTTTTTTTTTTTTTTTTTTTCCTTTTATAACTTATTTTTTCTGGGGTGTCCAAGTTTAGCTTGCAGTCTGATTCTCTCTCCATACTTTCATATGGTGAATGCCAGGACCCCATTACTAACAAGAGAACATCATTGAATGACACCATTACAATTTTGCAATATTGCTCATTTGAAGAAGAATTATTCTGTGTTCCAATACTGGCATGCATGTTCAAATTGGAGCCATGAAAGACCAAATCTATTGGGATGTCATTCTGGAACAATATGTACGTTTGTTTTGGAGTGTCATGGGCATAGAATTTGTGTTTATGGATGACAACAGCAGTCCTCACTGTGCTAACATCATAAATGAATACCTTCAATCAGAGGATATCATCTGTATGAATTGATCAACATTCTCCCCGAACTTGAATCTAATGGAGCATATGTGGGATATGCTTGATTGATGAGTTGCAATCCGTCAACCACTTCCTACAAGTCTACCAGAACTTTGGAGGAATCCCCAAGATCAGATCAATATTTTGGAGAAAGACTAACTAAACTGAACTATTTACTAAATAGTCATATTATAAATTAGTTAGTGGTTTTTTTAGACTTAATTGCATATATTTTTTTTCTTTTCATTTGATTTCTTCCATTTTTGTATTTTAATATTCTTGTTTATAAGTTAGATTTGATAGCATTTTTATTTATTTCATCACAAATAAAGGAAATGTATTTGAATTTTTCAGCAAAGAAGAAAACAAAATAGTCGGTCGATGTACAAGGAACTTTATTACCTATCCTGATGAGAACACCATGAAACAGTTCTTTAGTTTCGAAAAACCAAAACCTGTCCAGAAAAGTACTTGCATTGTATCAAGACTCCCTGCTAGATATTTTGATCCTTTGACCAAGCAACCATCTGCCAACCTGACTGCTTTTCGTATTATCCGTGAGGCATACTATACTCAGTTGGAGAAAAAAGTGGATCCTCGTCAACCTCATGTAGCTAAGTGGTTAGAATGGAGGAAACAAATGAGAGCTGCAAAGCAAAATACAAAAGCAGTGAAAGCTCACTGATCAGAAATTGTTATAATTTGTAAATAGCATGCATTTATCTCCTCATGTATTGTTGTATAAATAAAAAAAATTTTTACACTCAATCTTCCTGTTGAATTATTATGTCTTTTACATCATAAAAGTAAATATTCATATCTTTTTAGTATTGAAAAAGAGAAAAGAATTTAAATGTTTTAATTTGCTTGCCTTATAACACTAATTTTGGCTAGTCTCTGATTAATTCTTATGTTTAATATATTTGTAATGTAAAATATTAATGATGAGTTTGGGAAGGATTGTTGAAATGATGGCTACAGTATACACTAATAAAGCCTTTGTGAATTGGGAAACCTGTGAATACTTTTAAGATATTTTAGAGGTAGGTGAAATACATTTTCCTGATTCTCGTTTCTATCTGATAATGTTTATTTTAATTTCAACTCTATTAAAGGAATTGAAATCAAAGCTTTCCTTTTGTATCATTATTTATTCCCGACATGGCTATTCTTAAGATAAGCTGCTAATTGATATATCTCTTGGATATTTAAATATAACTATGATTTGGTTTTAACTTTCGGTTTTTGTTCTGAGGAACAGGATAGCATTCTCAACTACTGACAATTTCCATCATGAGGCAATTATAAAAATCTGCAATTTTCTATTTAAAATATGCAAGTAACAAAACTCGACAATGCAATAGCTTTCTGTCCTGCAAATAGTATATATTATTTTTTATCGGTTGAGTAAATAAAGTTTTAGACGAATCTATTAAGCGATTTACAAACAAATTATTCTCCATTTTATATTGTGATTTGATGATTAATATGAAATATAAAAATATACGAGAAAATTTGTATCGAGGAAAGGTGGGGTGGGGATACTTGATACTGAGAAAGGAATCTGAAATCTGATATTTTTTTATATTAAAAAAAATTGGAAGCTGTGGAGAGGGGGAAAAAAATCTGAGATCATCCACAGTTGATTTTTTTAAACCAATATTGATATTTTCATCAATTATGTTGAAAATTCCGTAATGAATACCCAATATTTATATCTGTGAGATGTAGATGGAAATGAATATTGTTACGTTTTTTAGCGTAGCGGATTCGGATTGAATGGACTTTACTTGAGGACAGCACAACAAATTTATTTACAGGATGACTTGATGAAGTAAAACTTCTGATAAACACAATCCAGCAGTCAACAGTCACTTACAGTGTAAATGCAAATCTTACGCACAATAAACACAAACTGTAAAACAGCTATCGTATAGCACAGCAACGGTTAATCACAGCGAGCTCAATAACACGACGTTAACAACAAATGTAAACACAGCTCACTAATAACAAGCAGGAAAAGTATCCGCCAGTCCAACGAGACGCTTCTCTTCCGGGAGAGAGGAACTGCCGAATGCGGTAGCCCGTCCCTTATATAGCCGGGCGAAAGAGACGTGAAACTTCGGAAGCCACCGAGAGAGATCCAGCGGCTGCCAGACTATTCCTTTCGCCAAACCAACCCAGCTAGAGCCAAGCTCTTTGACGCCGTCGCCAATCGCTCTCCCTTCCGTGCTTTCAGCGGCGTTCGCCCGCTTGTAACAATATCAACAAATTGAATGCGAAAGATTTGAAGAATACCAATTTGACTTTTTTTTTTTTTTTTGGAATTTTAGAGAATAATATAGAGGTTTTCCTTAGAGCCTATCACTGAAGTAGATGTCGGGAGGTGAAAATATCGGTGAAAAACAAAGTTAATATGAGATAAAATGTTATAATTTGAAGTGAGAGCTTTACAGTCTACTACTAAATTAGATTACTTACTCATTTTATAGTGCTTTTCTAGTGTTAAATACTGTCTCTATTATGGTTTCTTCTTCCACCAATTTGGAATAGAATGGATATGAATTTTTCAAAATTTAAGACATTAAATAGTGATGATAGTTTTTACTATAAAATATTCTTATTAATATATTCATTATTCCTATTCTTGATAGTATATTTTTTTCTGTAAAATATATTTTTCTCTTTTCCTATTTAAAAAAAAGCAAATAGTGTTTTTGGAACAGCTAGGAATGGAAGTCTCTGATATAATGCATGAAATTCGGTGCCACGATTTAACATCTAAAGAGTAGATATGTATCAAATTTCAAACCAAATCCGTCATTGCGTTGAGGTCTGCCATTCTGTACTTTCACAATCATATAAATGTGATAACATAAAAATGCAATAAACTTAGATCTAGAATATTTGATATATTATTTTGTGATCAAATATTCTAGATCTAAGTTTATTGCATTTATTTTCTACGTTACATTTCTACGTAAGATTTCGGTTCCAATTGCAGGGGAAAAAAGGCTTCCAAAATCTATATTCCTACTGAAAACAGACCAGTTAGGAAATAATATATCATATGCACATCTTTTTTTTTTATTTAATTATAAGATAACATAATAGCTAATTTAAGAAATCTATACAAAAAATAATTCAAAGTATTTATAATTGAAAATGGAATATTATACTATCCTTTAGACATTGTCAGCTTGTCCATCCTACGGATGATGAAAATTTTATTTTAGACTTAATATCAAAAAATTATTGATACCCTTGCTGAATACTATTGGCAGACTGTGTTCGCTGTAATTCAATCCACAGTGGGAATTTTTCAACCTAGCCAGGAATTCGATCGATTCAAGAATCGAATTTAATTCGTTCAATCCAGGTAACCTCGGAAAAAGCAATCCGTCCATAATTAGGAGAGCATTTGTTTCAACACAGATTCCGTGATGATTTACTTTCCAAGAAAAGCAGTCTCGACAATACTCAATGACCTCACCTGAATCGATGATGAGATAATGGAAATTCTTCTACCCACGATAACGAAAAGAGGTGATACTGTGTCAAGGCAACAAAAAATTTGCTTCAGAAGAGAAACTGTGTTTGTTCAGCATATGGGCAGAAAGATTGGCAATGGGAAACAGCAAAAGAAGATGAGAAATGAAAGAAATGACTATTTATGCTCCTTTCCTAATTACAGAATCAAAGAATTTGTCAAAAACCACATATCACTGTTATTAATGTTATTCACTATAAAAGGTTCGAAATTACAAATCTGGGGGCGAGGGGAGTTGATTACATTGGTATCTTGATACTGTTTTCGAAAGTAAATTTTAATGCTGCTGCCATATATTAAAAGTACTTAGTAGCAAATCACTCAGACTTAAAAGCAAATATTATAAAAACAAATGGCATTTTTTATTTAAATTTTTCTTTCAATAACTCTGAACAATTAAGAACAATTTTCTGACATTAAAATGTGATGAAGGTAACAATTATTTTAAAATTTTAAAAAATGCATGTTGTACGAAACAAGTAGCTGCGATCCAACTACGAGCTTTTTAACCGCAAAAACTTTAATATACGCTATTGGAGCTGGAATTACCGCGACTGCTGGCACCAGACTTGCTCTCCAATGGATCCTCGTTAAAGGATTTAGAGTGTACTCATTCCAATTACGGGGTCTCAAAAGAGTCCCGTATTGTTATTTTTCGTCACTACCTCCCCGTACTGGGAGTGGGTAATTTGCGCGCATGCTGCCTTCCTTGGATGTGGTAGCCGTTTCTCAGGCTCCCTCTCAATTTTGCATCCCTAGAAAAGTAAAAAAAAAAAGAAAGAAAGAAAAAGAAAAGTGGTGCTGAGCAATATATAATTCAAGTATACTCACGGTGATAGATTAAGGATAATGCTAGTTCAGGAAGAGAAAAAGCCAGATGCAAAACAAATGTGACTTCTTTGTAAAGTCTATTTATTAAACAAAAGGTAAAGAGCAAAAAAGGTGCTATATGTTTGATATCATTAATAAAAATTGCGATTTTTTTCCTTTCTAGAGCAAATTATTAAAAATGGCACTATTTTCAAAGACTAATATTATATGCTTGGTAAGATGGTTCATTCGTAGTATGCAACAAAGACGATGCAATACAGTCCGTACAACGTCTAGACATGCTGAATATCTATCTGATCTTAGGGAATATTACACCATTCATCAAGTGATTCTCTCCGAAGTTCCGGTAGACTGGTAGGAGGTGGTTGACGGACTGCAACTCATCGGCCAAGCATGTCCTACACATGCTCTTCTGGATTCAAATCTGGTGAGATTTGATTGGCTAGTCCATAGGGATGATATCCTTCGATCGAAGGCATTCGTTTATTAAGTTTACACGGTAAGGTCGGGCTTTGACATCCGTAAAAATGAATTCTGTGCACATGGCGCCTCAAAGCTAACGTATATGTTGTTAGAGAATGACATCATGATAGATTTGTTCTGTCATGGTTCCAATTTGGACATGCAGATCAGTTCTGGAATCCAGAATTATTCTTCTCCAAATGAGCAATCCTGCTTCATTATAAAAGTATCATTCAATGCTTTTCTCTTCGTGGAAATGGGTTCTTGGCATTCTCCATAAGAAAGTCCTGCGGGACTCAAATTTCAAGCTAAATCAGAACTCGTTCGAAAACGTCACACAATCCCACCATTGAGGTGTTCACAATGCATACTCTTTACTCCAGGCTAACCACAGGTTGCAGTAAATGAAACACATCTAATAGGCCCTACTAGCATATAAACCAATCTGCCCAAAGCGTCTGTACACGGTCCGTTTTGAAACTGTCGTACCAGTGGCTGAAGAGAGCAGACGAGTCAGGTATGTTGCTGTGCTCTGTTTCTTTTGGTAATAACTGCCAAATATCGATCCGCATTCGGCGTTGTAACTCTGGGGCAACCTGTGCTGTAACGTCTACTCACATTACCATAATCTGGGAATAGTTGCCAAAGTCTAGAGATGACACTGTGGGCGATTCCACATTCATCGGATACTTCCAACTGGGTACACTTCCAGACGATCGATAATTCTACAACGTAAAAAATTCTCAAAATGCGTCCTTTGTGTCATAATTATGCGGTTATTGAACCTTATAGCACTTGCGAACAAATTTACTGCTTTTCCTGCATTCCTTATACATCACTCTCTTATACTCCCATCATTGTGACGTATCAATCGGTGTCATCTGGTGGTTTCTTGCAATTTGCATATCAATTTGGCGAGGTGTGTAGTCATTTCATGAGTAATGTAAGTATTTTAAGTTCGATTTCCGAGTGACTGTGAAGTATGCCTAATTTATGGACATGATCCTAAATACAATTATTAAAATTATGCTTGCCTTTAAATAACCAATATTTCTAAGTGTAATTATCTAAGCTGCCTTTTTAAAAATTATTAATTCTTTTCGCGATTGGCGAATTCTAATTAAAGAAAAACTTATGTTTTAAAAAGCTTTGAATCTGCCGCGGCAATATGAAATCGAAACATTTGCTGTTTCGTTTCATATTGCCTGGGGAAAACCGAACATTTTCATGTGTTCATTTTTAAATACTGCTGCGCTTTATGGGATCTATAAAAATGTATTATCCTTCTTATGGCTTAAAACGTTTTCTTATTCTCCTACAATTAATTTTTTTATTAAATTATCCCATGAGTTATCATAAAAATTATGAAAGATATTTTGTAGTATACATAAAATTTGAATCTTGAATGAATCGGCTATCAATCTCTATATTTTAAATAGAAATCTTAATTTCATCAAAGAGTTTTCTGTTAGCAATTTTCGTAATCAAGGAATTTCTTTTTTAATTTTAAGCATTTCCTTTCTCCATATTCAAATTCATATTCTAATACTTTTAAGAGAGCAAATTTACACCTCGGAGGAATTTTTTAAAGTTTTAATTATAATTCAAATAATGAACAATTAATCCGAATTTAGGCATTTTCCTGAAATAGCAGTCGATAATATTACAGTATAAAATTCACTTGCATACCATTCATTTATTTAAAAAAGGAATGATAATTTAATAATTATGTAAAGTTTAATAATTATGAGAAAGAAGTGGGGATTTCCGAAAAGTCTGTAGCGTCAGCCTTATAAGCCAAACAATATCCTTCGAGCTGAAGGGTCCCTTTTGCTCGATCGGTATATTACTCGGCT
>JAOUZG010016644.1:3223202-3251101 GCA_026289955.1 Argiope argentata | reverse complement strand
TGTGTGTGTGTGTGTGTGTGTGTGTGTGTGTGTGTGTGTGTGTGTGTTTTAAACAAAAGTTACTTAACATTTATGTTAATTTCAGGCCTTTTATCCGACTATATATTCTAAGATTATCATCTTCTCCAAACTAGTTTTACACCATATGAATTTTTTTTAAAAAATAGCCTCTTTGCAGCCATATCAGTATTATTTCTGCATAATTTTTCTCTCATTTTAATACATTTTTTGTAATCTATTTTATGCACAAATTGTAACATCTTTTTTTGTTCTACACAAACTGAAAACCAATTCTTTTGCATCCTTATATAAGTTGGTCACCATTTTTGCAAGTGTCAAAACGCAGTATGGCTAAAGATGGCTCTTGTGCCAAAAAACTAAACCAAAACCAATTCTGAAGTTAAGTTTTAAAAATGTAAATGCAAAATAGCATTCACCCCCCCAAAAGAACTTTAGTCCTAATTTTATTCCTTAGTGACGGTACTTTTTAATATCATCCACGATAATTTATTTTTTATGTCAACGTGTTTTTAAAATAATCCTAATTGCTTTTGTTGCTTAATTTAAATGTTTAATTTTGTTTGATAGTTTTAAATTTTAATGGACCCACTCGATAAATCATAAATCTTTCTATATCTGTTTATTAATACAAGCTTAATGACTAAAATTTATTCTATATATATTAATGTGTGTGTGTTTTTGAATTTTTAATGCATTCTACTTATTATAGTTAATGCAGTCGGATAAAACTTCTGTAGACAAATTTTGTTAAAGAGATTTAATTTTATTAAAAATTTGATTGAAATAAAGATTTGTGAGTCGCAATATATTACAAATATAGTTTGAGTCATTATAGAAACTCTACCAAAAATTTAAAAAAACGATCTATTTTTAGATCCTTATCAGCGAAGTAAAATCTATTAAAAATAACAAATGTGGCTTATCTGAAATAGTATATTTAATATATTTAATACATTAGACATAAAGTCACCACGTTTTTCGGATGAATGACAAATAGGCTATAAATGGATTATACCCTGACTTTCCTATTAAGTAATCATTAAAAATGATATCTCTGACTAGTGTTTGTTGTCCTCCAATTTTATTAATGTAACTGCTGTTTCGTCATGTCTAACAGAAAGTTGCCTTAATTATTAAGATGTATGGTAGTTCGGTGGATGAAATTGTTTATAACAAACCTTCGCAATTTAGTCAACTGCGAAGTACTTAAAAATAAGCTGTAATTCGAAAACTGATTCTTTGAATCTACAGAAAAAGAACATTGTTATTTCTAACCTCCTTAAATTTAATAATTTTTCAGCAATAAAAGGGAGGATATATTTCATTATAGTGAAAGTTGGAATAATTCTTACATTAAGACTATTTATGTCCCCTTATGTTAATATACCCGATTCTGAGAGCCACAGATATAATATGATTTGCTACAGACAGCAGTACTTTTACCATGGGAGCTAATATTTACACTGAAAATGAAGCTTCCGTTTATGAAAGAGGCAGTTATATAAGATGTAGAATTACATTGTGAATTAGGATATTGCAGTGATCTCTATATACACTGAAGAATGAAAAAAAAGTTGGTATAGGCATGCGTATGCAAATAAAGATATATGGAATCAATCAGAATACGGCGCTGGCTGTTGCCAACGCCTATATAAAACAATAAGTGTCTGGCACATATGTTTCTCAGTGTTTTAAATTTAACTTCTTTGGCCACCGATCAAGAAATTGCAACATGACATCCAGATGTCGAAAATGTAGTGAGAACCATCTAATAGCTGATTGTGACATCAAAAGCAGAATAGCGCTGGTAATATGTATAAACTGTAATAAGACAGGATACACCGTAGCGTACAGAGGTTGAGAGAAGTTTCCAAAGATTAAGAGAAATATAAACTACCAGAGAATCTTCAATGCAGTACGTAAAGGCCCTATCACACGGCAAAATATCGTCGGCACTTTCCCCAACAAACGACGACGAAAGTGACGTCACTTCAGGATTTGCTGTCTGGTAAACCTAAAAACTTAGGTTTACGTTATAGTGCATTTATCACTCTTTATCCGTTTCTCCTACTTAGTGAATATCGGCAGTTTTCTTATTTCATAATTCGTGGGATTCTAGTCAAGACGGTGCTTAAATTTATAATTAAATCCTGGATAATTTCTTAAAGTGATCCGATTAGCTTTCAATGAATATAAAAGCCCATGGTAGCAATAATAGTTGTAATTTTTTTTAAAAAACTCAAACTATCTTGGAATTTGTAGATATGTAAATTACGAAGCCAATGCAATAAAATTCCATTGCTTTAATAAATTGCAATTATATTGATGCATTATTGAATTTATTGGAATTGAATCACTTTTGCTTCTAATTTAATTTTTTGAGTGCTTAATACAATGAATATAATAAGGATTGTAAAATGAGACAAGTTGCACATTTATCGAATTTAAAAATACTTTTCTAGCCATTTTTTCTTTTGAATGTCTTTTTCATTTCTAATAGTATCAATCTTATTGTCAGTTATTGTAAATATTTATCGTACCATTCAACTAATTGTAATGTTTTCATCAAAATCAATCACAATGAAATGTGAAAAATAATAAAACTTTTTAATTATTCTTATTAACAGTTTTGTAATTATTTTTGTAGTAATTATGACTAGTTAGTAGTAGTTTTTGTAGTAATAATGGCAATTGTTTCTAATTTATCAAAATTAGTAACAATAAATTCTGTAAAATAATGAAACTTTTTAATTTTTCTTAGTAACAGTTTTGTAATTATTTTTGTAGTAATAATGACAAGAAAAAAAATTCTGATTTTGTGTTTGTATTTTATAAATTACTATAAATTTAACTAATCAATATTAAATTTAAAACAAAAATATATTGAAAAGAAAAATGATTTGTGGTTGTGCATTCAATTAAGCTTAAAAGGTGCATACCATCATCGATAGTGCTGAAATTTTAAAATCATTTTTAAGTACCTTAAAAGTGCTTATTTTTCTAGAAAAGAGCAAATAAAACAAAAGTTGATAAATAAAACAGAAGAGGGGGGCCAATACATTTAAAATAAAATTAAATAACTTTTGAAATCAAATGATTTTTGTCTATATGAAAACTGATATTTGTTGGATCCATCTCGACAAATTTTAGGTTTTATGTACATAAAAATAAAAACTACTGTGCCTAGATGTGCAGTGCAAATAATTAAAGTTAGGAATTTGAAATATGGCAAGAAATTGATTCTAGGACATAAAAAATTTACTAAGAACATATTTTTTTGGATTTCAATTAAAAATAAAAACAATATTTAAAAACATTACCACCATATCATTGATTAAGAAGTATTATTTACTCTTTTAAATTTCATTGAATGTTTATTCCCTCCTATTTATTTTTTTAAATTAATTTTTGAGAAAGTATATTTAACTCAATTTGTGTTTATCATTCTTTTAATTAATTTTTATTTTCCCAAAGAAGTTCAAAATTATAAAACAATTAATTGAATAGGATTCTTCATTTGATAAATATTGGTAAATTTTAAGGCATTACACTATTTAGACTCGCTCATTTCTAAAATTGCTCTTTAAAAAAAATTGTTAAATGTTTTGTTTTCATTTTATTTGCAACTACAGAGCTTGTTTTTTTTAAAAAAAATCTTTGTGGATTTATTACCAGTATTTGTGATAAATAGGAATCATTAAATAATTTTCATTCAATAATAATAATCAAAAAATAATTTTCCAAAATATGTTATTGCATTTTCCTTAGTTTTTTTCAAAGCTAAAGTATTAAAACTTCATTTATCTTTACATGGATATTAAAAAACAGGTTTGTCGTAAAATTTCAAATTGCCAAGCATTTAAATAAAATAATAACCTCCACATTACATCAGGAATGAGAAGCAATAAAACACTTGTTTTTTAATCTGACCATTTCCAAGTGTGTGGTTATTCTATGCATCTTTCTCAATGCAAATGTATAATCAGAAATATCATTCTAAATTAACTGTTAATTTGTTAAATTTAAAGAAAAAATGTGGAAAAAGAAGCCTGAATTTTATTGTCTATCATCTATTAAAAAATAATTTTTGAGAATGTATATTGGACTCAATTTGTATTTATCATTCCTTTAAATAATTTTTATTTCCCCACACCAGTTCAAAATTATAAAACAATTCCATTCCAAAACTAACAACTCTAACATTGAGTTAAAATTTTTTAATTATATAGAAGCTGTTAACAAACTATTTAAGGAATTACTATAATCAAAAGATTATATTATTATTTGAATAAATAAAGACTGAATATGGTCAAATATATTTCACATAAAGAAAACAATTCACATCAGAATTAATATTTTTTTTTATTTACTTAAAAATATCCTGTTGAATATCTGAAAATTCCATCACAATTTCACAATCCTTCTAGATAACTATACCCCATACGGTAGTGCCAGTTTTTTTAAAAAGGGGGCAATAAGTTGTTCCACAGAATGGAGAAAAGATACCGTAGTTTTGTTCGCTTTTTTCATTCTGTCGAAACTATTTTTAGTATTAAGCAATATGTAACATTAAATGCATGCTTTTTCAATATTATTGTAGCGCCAAAGATGCCTTTCTTGGCACACTACGTCACAGAAAAGTTTCACATGATTGGTTGAATTTCGTTTGTAAACAATATTTCCGTCACTATCGTGGACATTTTCAAGCAGGTTAGAAAAAGTTGACGATGACGGAAAACTTGCTTGACTGGTTGCCAGAGGGCACAAATCGACAACTATCGACGAAAGTTTCGCCGTGTGATAGGGCCTTAATAAATCAAGGTGTAGTGGTTGAAGGTCGCGATACGAACCTGCGACACTAGAGCCAGTAGCCGAGTAACATAACCATAATACAAAAGTCGACTTCGCTATCGTAGATGTTATATGGCTTATAAGACTAGCCCTACAAAGGCTAGGAACCTTCTACGCGCAACTCTTTAACTCCCCAGATGTCGCCATCCCCAACCACCCCAAATGTAAACAATGCAAATTTGTCGTCTCAGGAGAACGGAGGCACCCCTAACCTTTTCCCAAACATTAATTTTGCTGAGTTAACCGAAATATTCAACCAAATCAAAAAAATTCTTAGAATTCCCAAGGAATGCATTTAAACAAATGGCTAACATCCCAATTCGGGATACTTATCAACGAGCTTGCAATCCCTTGCATATTAATTAACCTTCTACGCCCCGTAATCCTCCTCTGTATAAATTTAGATTGCTTTTAATTTTTGCCAGATTAGGTTTTCTCCTAATTATTTCATATCAGCTACACTTTCTATCATTCCCTGTCAACCCCGTTCACTCACCCCTCAGCAGCTGTATTCTCATTGGCCGATGAATACACCCTCTCCTGCACCCCATTCTGCTTCTCAGAACAGAGTCATATCGTCAAGGAGGAAGGAAAGCCCGAGTCATTCACCAAGCGACAGGGTCCAAATTCTCATACCCTAAACGCCACTACAGGAATCAGCTTCTGACTGAAGCGGGCACTACTTAAAAAGGGCACAAGTCGTCGGGCACAGATGTTAGATTGGCTAATGATGCGACAGTAGCAGGTTATAAAGATTTAAGTGAATTTGAACGTGGTAGATAGTCAGCGCACGAAAGATGAGACACAGCATCTCCGAGTTAGCGATGAAATGGGGATTTTCCTGCACAACATTTTAAGAATGTACTGTGAATATCGAAAATTCGGTAAATCATCATATCTCAAAAAAAAAAAAATTGCGGTCAGTAAAAGATCGTGCAAGAACAGGAGCAACGATGGCTGGGGAGAATCATTTAAAGTGATAGAAGTGTAACCCTACCGCAAATTGCTGCCAATTTCAATGCTGGGACATCAACAAGTGTTAGCGGGCTAACCATTTAACGAAACATCATCGATATGGAGTTTCGGTGACCATATGGGCTTTTGAAGGTCCACTCGTGTACCCTTGATGACTGCTTCACACAAAGCTTTACGCCTTGCCCTTTTTCGTCAAGATTGGACTGTTAATGGTTGGAAAGACGTTGTCTGGTCTGACGAGTCTTATTTTAAATTGAATCGAGAGGATGGTCGTGTACGGGTATAGAGAGATCCTCATGAATCCCTTGGACAGAGGACTGTTATTATTATTAACAGAGGACTGTTCAAGCTAGTGGAAGCTCTGTGGTTGTGTGAGGATCTTGCAGTTGTAGTGATGGGACCCCTGGTGCATCTAGATACGAATCTGAAAGGTGACTTGTATTTAAGCCTCCGATCTGATCACCTGCAACCATTCATGCCTATTGAGCATTCCACACCCATTCATGTCCATTGTCCTTAGGAAATTCCAGCAGGACAATGCGACACCCCACATTCCAGAATCTCTACAGAGTGGTTTCAGAAACTCTCTTCTGACTTTAAACACTTCCTCTGGTCACTTAAATCTCCTGACATTAACAATATTGTGCATATCTGGGATTTCTTGCAACGTGCTGTTCAGAAGATCTCCACCCCCTGGCAATTTTACAGATTCATGGACAGCCCTGCAGGGTTTATAATGCCTATTACCTCAAGAACTACTTCAAACTTTAGTTGAGTCTGTACTATATTGTGCTCGTGGGATCCTATACACCTGCTAATACACAATATTGAGTAGGTGTGCCAGTTTTTTTTCGGGGAGGGGGTCGTCAGTGTATTACATTATGGAGCTTTGACACAGGTAGATAGAGATAAAATTCTAAATTCATATGTAAGACCACATATTTATTGAAGAAAAAAAAGTCCGCCAATTTTTATGCGTTAATATAAAATTGTTTGTTAGTTATGTTCAGAATACAGATTGTTCCTGTATTTTCGGAGGTGAGTCTACGATAAAACTGAAAAAAAGGGGTCGTATAAAATTACTCTTGTAGCCTATTATTTAGAACGAAAATAGATATTATAAAATATGAGAAGCAATGATTTATGTTAGAAAAGTTTTCTCACAATGCGTCTTTAATTAAAAAAACACACTAATTTTATTGCGTAATTTTATTATAACTTAAATTGCGCCTTCAAATAATGAACGTTTCCTCCAATATTTACACATTAATATGAATTTGTTTGCAAATTAGGCAAAAAAAAATCAAGTTGTTTCTTTACTTTTGAGGGTGAATTCTTTACAAAAGTGTAAATTGTAATTCATAATACGAAAAGTCCAAACTGTTCCTCACTTAAAATATAAATATTATACTAATATTGATAGATTTAATAAAAGAATTTTATTCTCTAGGGAGACATGCTGATTTTCTCACAGTAAATCTTAATCACTCAAAATATTTCCACTGTAATGCTTGCTTAAATTTATTATAACATATGTTAAACATTATTATCTTTATAAATTTTCTTTCAGATTAGCGGCAAGCCACCTTCAGAATGTCTATCTGATGAGCGGATTAAAATGTTCTATAGGAGAAAGGTGTATCATCCGAACGGCGAGTCCGTTAAAACCACTAAGCAGTTCTCTGTCTATAGAGGACTCATCTTGGCTATACTCTCAGGCATCTCCTTCTCAATGGTTTCAGTGCTGGTGAAGCAGATGAAGAACCTACACCCAGGTCAACTGTCTTTGTACAGATTGACCGCGATATTTATCATGTCCTTGCCAGAGACTGTCAAAAACGGGGTGAACCCACTGGGGCCTCCAAATTATCGACTTCTTCTTGTGCTCAGGGGAATCTTAGGTGGAATCAACGTCTTTTTGAACTTCCTATCCTTTCAATATTTAAGCATCGGAGAAGCGAGTGTGATAATCTTCAGTTCGCCTGCTGTTGTGACTATTTTTGCTAGAATATTTTTCAAAGAACCTTGCAACGTTTTTCAAACTTTCACTGTTATACTCACAATCATAGGCGTGGTCTTCATAACCAAATTGCCATCCCATTTAACTGAAGTGCCAGTGACTTATAGTAGTGAGAAGGTGTACGGTTTTGTGGCTGCCGTATTTGCTTTGTTCAGTGTAAGTTTTCTGATGCTATTGACCAGAAAAATAAGGAGTGTTCATCAGTCGGTCATTAACTTTAATTACGGTGTTGTGGGAATTTTGGAGGTTGTGTGCCTGACAGCAATATTTGGAAATTTCAAATGGCATCAATGCGGCATCCAAAATTTATATATTTTACTGCTGGCATTATTTAGTTACACTGGTTTAACATTTATGGTGATGGCGCTTCAGTGCGAGTATGCTGGACCTGTGTCCACCGGGCGGGCTGCGGTGGACATAGCTATGGCATTTTTGTGGCAGATATTTATTTTCCATGATACTCCGGATGTTTACGGAATTATAGGTGCTATTTTAGTCTTAGTTTCCATTATTCTCATCGGCTTTAGCAAGTGGCTTAACAGTTTAGAAGGCAACTTATTTTCATGTGAAAGATTCAAGTGTTTCTCTTCTTAATATTATTTGTATTGATTTCGATTCTGATTAAGGCGACCAGGGACTTTTAAAATGTCTTTTTGACTTTTTCACCTTAGCAATTTGAAATTCTACAGGCATTAAGAGTAACACTATAGCAGATAACACAAAAATTTTTAAAGCATTGTATTAATTTATTTATGAGTTAGTGGGATTAATATAATATAATAAAGCGATAAATAACGTTAATGAAAAATGTTCCAGGTACTACAAATTTGTTCGAAAGAGCTCCAATTTTTTTTTTAATTTTTTATAACACTTTTGAAACAAAAGTTGGGATTGAACTTGAAGTTTGAGTACGATTTATCAAAATTAACTAATGTAATAACTCAAAACTTCTAAATCTTTTTTTTTTAAAAAAATCAGTAGTTTTAAGTTAATATATTGTTAATTTTGATATTTCGTACTCAAACTTCAAGAACAATCCCTACTTTTGTTTCAAAAGGGTGAGAGTGAGCAATAAAAATTGGAACGTTTTCGAACAAATTTGGAGTGCCTAGAACATTTTTATTAACATTAATTATCGCTTTATTTTATTATATTAATCGCCCTAACTCATAAATAAATTAATATAATGCTTTAAAATTTTGTGTGTTATCTCCTATAATAATACTCTTAATGCTTGTAAAATTTTAAATCGCTAAGGTGAAAATTGTAAAAAAATAATTTTAAAGATTCCCGGTCACCTTAAATGAATTTATTTTTGAATAATTTTATTTAACTTGATTTGTTTCTTGCACGTAAAGATGAATTTTGCAATTTATCCCACCTTCACTTAAGGATAATACAAACATAGCACTAAATCAAACCTTAAATCTAAGAAGAATTTAATAATCAGTTAATCAATTTATTATTGATGAAGACACTTTGGTAGTAAATGGAACTACGGAAAAGATCGGTTATTCGACCTGAATTCATTATGCTAAGAAAGGATAAAAACAAGTGTTAAAAATGCATTTTTTTATATAATTACTATTTTATCATATTTGTCTGGTACATCACAATTACTTATCACAAGTTAATAATATTAAAAATATAAATACTTGTGTCCAATCACAGTTTCAAATTTTATTCTAAATAAACCTGTAATTTTTGAGTGAAAGACTTATTTGATCGGTTGTGCGTAGCAGAAAAATGCTAGTGGATTTTTGAAATTATCTTTAGTGACGCAGAGAATAAATTTTTTTATTCTGTCTGTACTTACCTAAGAGTAGAATGAAAAGGTTGTTATAAACTCAACAACCTTTTGAAATTTTGCTGGGTCACTAGATATTAGTTAATGATAATCTCATTGATAGCTAGAACTTGTTAACTCAAATGAGCTTTTCAAAGCTTAAAATATAAACAACTTTGACTCTTTGTTAAGTGGAGAAGATCGGAAGGAAGGGAGTTATTAGACTTTTTTTTGAGAATAGTCTGTTGCAATTTTCACAAATATAAAAAAAAAACAATTCTTGAAAATGATATTAGGATAGTAAGATTCGTAAAGATAAAAAAAATGAAACACAGAAAGTTAAATTAAATCTATAAAAAAACACGAGTTCTTTTTTTTCTATAATCTTCAAAATAGCCTTCAAATATGAAATAATCTGCCTTTGACTTTCCTTGGAATCTGGAATTTGGACCATTTATTTATATTATAACTTTTTGAAGATTTTTGGGCAAAATACTTATGATCGTATGATCCCGCATCGACCATTTTAAATATGAAGCTATTATAAGAAATTATTGACATGAATAAATTTGAATTGTTCATTATAAATACTGTATATACATTATAAAAATTGAACATAAATATAATTGTTAGTTACAATAAATTAACATACACATTTTAAATTTCCCTGAATGTTTCCATAAATTGTTATCCTTTTTTCTCGATTAGAATCGAAAATAATTGGAAAGTTTCTTTTCAAATTTCTAAACAAAATAAATAAATAAAAACTTTAACAAATTGAAATATGCAGTAGCAAATTTCAAGTTATAATGTGAGAACATTATTATTTTTAAGTGATTATTTGTCTTAATTTAAGTCCTTAACTAGTTTAAACCTGTTCGAAAAATAAATGAGACTTTTCTCTCATTTTAATTTTTTTTTATTTTCCTTTTTCAATTTTTCCAGCTGTCAAACAAAGTTGTGGAGCTCAACCGATTTTAAGATTTTAAAAAAACCAGCAATTTCAACGAAAAGTTTACTATTACTGGATGCTATTGTATATGTGGTAAAATCCAATGAACTTAATACAGATTGATATTAAAATTATATTCTAATATTTAAAGTATTTTGAGAAATACAATTAGTAAGAATGCACTTATAATATCATTAAAGAATAACTATAAGTCGCGTTTTACAAAATTGCGATAGATAAAACTGAAATAAAAAAAACAATAAATCTTCTCAGGGCGAGATTAATTATTTAAAGGTAAGAAATCGTAAATAAACTCGAAGATGATGCTCTTTCAAGAATGACAAAGAAAGGACAAACAAAAAGAGAATTGATAATAAATTTAAGAAAACATCTCAAACAATACTGGCAAAACAAACCTCAAATGTCATGGCTCAGGTGACTTGCTATCTACCAATGAAAAACGAATATTTCTTGCCTTCAAATTTCGGAGACACCAAAACCTCCTAACCAAAACATCATGTTCTCACATAATTAAAAAAAAATATTAGCGCAACAGAAATCGGCACAATTCAAAACTCTTTTTATTAAAAAAGAAACAATCATAAAAAAGCGAATCAAAATTCTATTTCATCCAAGTTTCTAAATTCACTGAAAAATAAATGAAAAGAAAAAGTTTGTTAAAATGTATGGCTCTAGAATATATATAAAAATGGTGTTCTAATGTTATTTTAGATTGCATAAAGAAGCATATTCATTTAATACAAAAATTCAAAGTTTAGAGTAATGCACTGTGTAATTAGATGCCAAACAAAGCCCGCTCCTATAATTTTTTTTCATGAAATAATCACTTCAGTTTTATCATGGGAATTGATTCTATTCCGAAAATTTATGATGTCCTTTAGTGTTTATTTAAGTTTCGCATCAAAGATTAATTGCTGATATCGCACACAAAATAAGAATGAAGTATTGTAATTATAAGCAACCGTCACAGAGCTTCGCACAACGAAATGATTTCTGAAAGTGGACAATATCATTATGATGTAAATAAAAAGACGGCAACAAAAATGCTTGGTTTAAAAAAAAACTTAAGCGTTTATGAAAAAGGACGACGATACTATCTTAATGATGAATATAATTGTAAATATATGATTCTATCTTATAAAAAGTATTTGAATCTTATAAAATATTTAATGCAACTTCGAATGATTCGTTAGAGATAAATCCAGATTCTTTTCAGTTTTAAACTGCATAATGGCCTATAGGACTGACCTTTAACTTTAAAAACTCAAACATACAAAGAAATAAATAAAATATTCATCCTTCTGTCAAGAAAACTGCTATTCGAGCGTTTAGGCCCAACTTGGTCCTTGTAGTTAAGTTGTTGCTTACTTGGAAAAAAGTGCTTTGTATAAGAGATTTGAAATTTAGTGAAATCGTATAGCCAACGAAATTATCTAAGAAAGTGAAAAGTCCTTTGAAGGAGAAGTTAATTTTTTTTTATTTTTCTGAGTTTTAAGAAAATATCCTTTGTTTTTCTTTTTCAAATTTAATTTCAATTGGAACTATAAAGATAAATGGTAGAAAAAAAGAATGCAGCCAAATGAGAGCTTTCCAATGAAGTGTCCTGAGGTATAGTCAAAATTAGAAGTAAAAAGCCAATTTTGAGCTCCTAATATCTAAACGAATGCAGCTACCAAAAAAATTTCAAAGCAAAATTTGTTCTTTAAGATCGAGTGATAAATTATGCGATTTCAATTTTCCATCTCAAGGTAATTATGAAAAAATTAAAATTTCCCCACTTTGACACTATTCCTCTATTCTGTCAGCCGAACGATGCTGACAAACTTTATAAATTCGGCTGAGATTTTTAATTTTCCCCTTAAGTATACCATTGGAATATTCGAGTACCAAAATAGTCAAACTGATTTTGGAAATAGAAACTAATTACATCTCATATTATTGTTGATTGCAAATAGAAGAAATTACACGACTTAAAAATTTAACATGCTGGTAATATTCTTTTAGAGATATACATTGTATAGCCAGATAGTCCTTACTACAGTGTATTTCTATCTTTTAATTATACAAACATATAATCTATCTTTAAAAATATACAAACATATACATTTAATGCATTTGTATTTCGAAAATAGCTAATATGTCTATAAACAGAGATAAGTTTTTAAATGTTTGTTTGTCATTTCAGTACTTTATCCAATAAGCAATTTCTTCGCTACTTGAATTTTTTATTTCAATTTTAGATGAATTTAAATTTAAATGAATGCGTCGAGATTACCTATTGAATAATATTTTCCAGACAAAAATCTTGTTTTGTCTATCAGATCTTAATTAAAAGATTATTCCGTGAGGCCAGTGACAGTTTTTTTAGTTGCAGCAATATTATTCTTTCCCAATTCACCTTAATGAATAAAGAAGCATTTAATTTATTTCCTTTTTAGTTTTCTTGGTCCAATTACTAATTAGTAGCATCTTTTTTTATCGTGATAATATTTTTACTAGAGTTCGAATCTTAAATTTAATTATGAAAAAAGCGTTCAAAACATTCTACACGATGGGCAAGATTTTACTCAACAGTTCCAAAGCATTTTATAATACACAGTTTAAGGTAGAATTTTTTTTTATTGCAGCAGAAATATTACCTTGGTTTTCTCGTAACATGCTTATGAATAGTATTACGATCTGAAAGATGCATTAAATAAATTAATATCTATTAAACTTTTCTTTTTTTAAAGCTTTTGTTATATCATGATTTATCTGAGCATCATATTTCGAATTAATTGAATACATATTTTTACGTAAATATGTGATATCTATTTGTTATAATTTTAAAATAAAATAGAGATGCAATAAAGATACTACCCAATTTCATTTTTTTGACATTTCTTCAAATACATAAATTTTACATCCCATCGAAATTAGTAAATCATCTACTTGAAATCCTCTAATCTACATATTTTAATCAAGCACAAATAACAATATCCAGAATCAAACGAGAAAAAAATTATATAAACTAAAACAATTTCAATTGATATAAATTTTATTTATTTAGTCCAAGTAGATCATTTATTAGGAAAATTCAATCACATTTCATCTAATTTTACAGAACCAATCTTTATTGCTATAATATCAATATTCAATTTGCAAAAAATATATATTTTTAAGGATTTATTCTATTTATGTACAAAAATATAAACATGCCAGGTAAAGGTTACGTATAGTGTGCCCCTTGCCGCGCCAAGGATGCTAAGTCGCCAATAAAGATGGCCGACAAAGTAAACAAACACTTCTATGGGATAGTTACGGTTACGACTTTTCGAAATATAAATATGATTTTTTTTTACCGATAAGCATTGTCTTTTTTTTTTCAGACCCGGCATCTGTTGAAGGCACCGGGCAGAATTTTTGAACTTAAAAAAACATCCTACGGCTTCGCTAGGCCCGGGAGCGGGAAACTAGTAGCTTCGCTGGCACATTGAACATAAGGAATGTGCGAATAACATAAACAGTAAATAAAAAATAATTGAGAAAGACAAAGATGCAAAAAGAATGGATTTAATAGGAAATTTTAAAGAACGAGAAATGCGAATAATTCTATTGCAGGTGGTTTTTAAAGAACGAAAGCAGACGACTTCGTAAAGAAATAAAGCAGACGATCTTGTGAAATCTCATACTGAAAATTAAAATGAGTAAAGGAATAAATATTTTATGATCGCATTAAAAATATAATTGAAACTTCTTATTAACTATACAAAAAATCTTAATTGTAATACAGATCAAAAATAAAATATTTAGTTGATATTATTTTATTATTTTTAATTTAACAGTCTTCAGAAAAGAGTTGAAGCTCATGTACAACTCAACCATTGTAGGAAGAAGTAAACAAAACATCATTAGGGTTACTACAAGAGCGTTGTGTTGGGTTTCCATATTGGCGACAAACTCGGGGGCACACTAATGACCATTTTAACCAACATGCCATTTCAAAATGTGTGAAAAAATATATTATAAGTCTAATTATGCTGAAGATCAACTAAGCCAGATTTTAAAATTAACAATAGTTAATTTATATATCTATATATATAAAAAATCTTTGTCCTGAGATAATATATATATATCAACGCACAGCCAATACTGCTGAAGCCTCAGACTTGAAATTTGGCAGGCATGTCCACATGATTACGAAAGTACCCACTAAGGAAGGAGTTTTCGAAATATCAATTAGTTCGGGAAAAATTAATTAAAACCCCTTAATTTCTGTGAAATTAAAACCGGTAATGTTACTTTCCGAGTGAAACACGGCCTTCCGGAGAAGCGATCGCTTCTCCGTACTGTTTCGTCCCCTAAAACCGCGTTTTTAAAATTGCCATCGTTACGCGTCAGTTCAACTTATACTCAATATCGCAGTGGAATCGGAACACGGAGTGAAATCGGAATTACCGTAGAACACGGAGGTATAATTTATTTTACGAAATATCGACGCAAAAATTAAATATCGATTTTTTAAAAAAAGGTCAATTTTGGCGGGTCTATTTCTTGAACGGCCCTGTAAAATAGACGCTTAGCTGTAAAAATACAGGAAATATATTTCCTGAAAGACAATACACTGTAGTATTCTACAATACAATTAAAAAATCGAATTTTTAAAACTGAGTTTTTGGCGAATTTTTTAACGAAAAGGCGAAATTTCGCTTTAATATTTAATTGCGCCGAAACTTTTCAAGATAATACAATTTTTTTTACATAAAATTCGATAAATTTTTCAAAATCGTGTGAAAGATTGTAAAAATCTGATAGAAAATTGCGCATTTAAATTTTTTTTTGTCGTTTATTGGGTTTTCCTCTTCAACATTACAAATCTAACCATTGATGAATAAAAATGAGATTAAATTTTTTTTGTATAATTTGGCATTGCTTTGGCACACCCTGATCAATTTTGAAAACAATCCTGCGAAAATTACGCGTCTTATGAATTCATTCCAGGTTTTCCACCTCACATACTTCACCTGAAAGTTGGGACACCAGTAATGCTACTACGAAACGTTTGTCCACCTCAATTATGCAATGACACCAGACTACGAATGACTAGACTTAATAAGGATGTAAACGAAGCTACGATAATTACTGGATGGGCTCGAGGAGTATTGGGTTTAATACCCCGCAGTCCACTAATTCCGTCGGACTATCCCTTTGAATTTAGAAGAGTGCAGTTTCCTGTAAAAGTTTGCTTTGCAATAACCGTTAATAAGTCACAAGGACAGACATTAAAAGTAGCAGGGATCGATTTAAGAGGAGACTGTTTTTCACTCGGCCAATTTTATGTAGCTTTGACCAGAGTCAGTTCATCTAGCAGCTTAATAATTTTAGCACCAGAAAAAAAAACCCGAAAATGCCGTATACAAAGTCCTTGCTTAATCATAGGTATAACAATAAAATGTTGATGGCTTGCGTTTATAAAGAAAATCAATACTTTAAAAGGATCGTTAAGGACCGGTTAAGGACAAGGGTATATATATAAGAAGTCCAGGTGCCCAGGGACCCTCCCAAAATTAGAAAAAAATTATTGGTAATAAGTAATTATTATAGGGGATTTTCGTAACTGAGTGCACGGAACACTGTTATCCTCCACTAATTCCATTACCCGAGCAATGCCGGGTGCGGGAATGCTAGTATATATATATATAATACATAAAATTAGAAATACAAATGATAAATTTTCTCTTACTTCAAAACTGCGAAGTACTTTTTTTCATGCTTGACTTTAAACGTATGATCTAACCTATAAATTCTAATGTTCTATTTCAAATGTTTTCCGAGAAAATTATTGAGCTCATAAGATTATTGAGAAAATTTTCATTTCAGCCATGCTTCCTTTTAAATATGAAGATATTGCAATATCTTAATTTTAATTTCCCACGTATATATTTATGTATATATTGCTGAGAAAATCATCTCTAAAGTAATGGCGCATCAAAAATTACACAGAACATATTGTAAACAACTACCCAAAATTTCTATCAGCTCTACTGATTGCTTTTCGTCACGTGGCTATGACGCCTCATTAATAAATTCTATGCCATTGAGTAGAAGTCTATAAAGTTTAATTTCTGAATCGGCTTTATCGGTATAGCCTTTGATTAAACAGGCAAACAAATGCGTATTTACATTTCAAAAATATTTTATTTCCAAGATCTTGCTTGCGTACTTATATGTCATATTTAATGGTAATATATCGCTTTTATAGCATTATTTAAAAATAGTTTTATGAATTTATAAATTTGATTTAGAAAAGCGGTGAAATAATATGAATAAAGTAGACGATAATATAAATAAGGCAATTTAACACGATAATGTAACCATGTCGTACTGCTTCAAACTAGAGGTTCGAATTTCCTTTTTTATTTTTTTATCGATGTAAGTCGATAAATATTAATGTTAGTTTCTTATATGTTCTGACATTTAATCTGCAATTAACAATATTTTATATCGATAACTATTCTCAATTATAAAAGGAAATCTGAAATTAGATTCCATATGAAAAAAATTATTACTAATGGTATTTCATCCTACATATAATATTTGATTTGGAAGAAAATAGATCTAAGTTTCGGGATTCAATCAATGATTGTAGTGCTGTAAATATTTTTTTAATGAATATACCTTCCAAAATTGTTTCATTTTACAATTTACTTTTTCCGAAGATTATTGAATTAGTAAAAAAATATGAAAAAATAAAGCCAGTTCATTTATTTTTTTATAATTCTTAATATATATTTTTCGAAAAATAACAAAATCACATAAAATGAAGACATTTAAAGAATTTTTTTTCTTAGAATCCTTCAAAGTATATATAGACCAAGTTAGGTAGTTCTAGGTCATATGGTGTAGAACGCCAGCAAATCACATATACGCAAACACAAACACTAACACACATGTATCTAATAATCAGCCTTGGAAAGACTCCGGGCACTGATTGACGTATTTTCTTTAAGACAGAGGAAAAAAATCGTGCGCTTCTATAGACTAGTGATATCTAAATTTGAATAGACCATGCAGCTTTAGTAATTGATTTAATTGACTTTAGTGCAACACACTTTTTATTTAAAATATTAGTGTTTCCAAAATGTTTTGTTAAATATGATTCGCTGGGCAGAGATCTAAGCAAAAATTTAAAATCCTTTACTGATCAAAGCATTTAATGATTGAAGCATAAAACATAAATATTCATTTCATTCATGCCGGCTTTCTAGCACAGAGGTAGCGCGTCTTCTCGTGTTCTGGGTTCGAGTCCCGGTTCGGGCATGGTTGTTCTTCTGTGTGCTATCTGTGAGATGTGTGAATGTGCCCCCCCTGTAAAAAAGGGGCTGTGCAAGCGAATGTGATGAGTGTGTTGTTAAAGTCATAGTCTTGGCCCTAGTTGGCGCTACTACAAAACCGGAGACACTCGTTCTTCGGCTTAAAATCTGCTGATGTATCAGTGGGGCTATATTTACTTCATTTAGGTCATTTTTCTAGCAAATGTTTGTCTGTTAGTGGAAGGTTAAAAATAAGTATTCGATTCTGAGTGGTTATCCTGCATATAGTAAACAAATTTGTCTTAAATAAAGCTTAGTTATTGAATTAATAATATAAATATTGTAAAAAATCACAGAAAGTTTTTACATTTATTTCTTAGGATATATAATACTTCGTATTTATTTCATCTTATACAAACACGTGCTGAAAGTTACATTTTTATAGATTTCATTTATAGTAACAGTTAAAATAATTTTTAATTTGCGCTTTTATCAATGGGGTATCATCGTGATGATAAAAAGCTTCTTTTTTTTTCATTGTACGCGAAACTTGTTAGTGCAGGTTAAATTTCATTATTTATTTTGTGTGAAATAAATAAGATGGAATATGCATCTATATCTGTTGGCTCTCCACAGATCAGACCGCTAGATTTTGATCAACCCTTTTCGAAACAAATGTAATTTATAGACTGTGAATAAACACCTCGAAAAGAATTTTTTAGGAAGTTGAATCAGAATTTATATTAATCCAGAACTATTCTAGATTTTGGTGTTTTTCCTCAATAACTTCAGAAAATGTTATTGAATAAAATAGATTTGTGCATCATTTTAAAATTCAAAAATTATCTTTTTAATAACCCAAATTAAGTTACCATGGAATTTTCTTTTGAATGTTGAGAATTTTTTTAATTTTTTTCTGGATAATATTTAGTGATATTTCCAACTATCTTCATAGTTTCATTAGATATTTAATCAAGTGTTTTTTTTTAATTTAAAAGAAAGGAAGGAAGATAATATTTATTGTCTATACAGTATACAACGAATTAGAAAGAAAAGTCATATCTCGAGTAAGATATTAGTGCAATAGGAAAATAGATTATCCAAACAATTATATTTTTAATAACACTTGTAACGGAACTGTGGCAACGTCACCTAGAGGAAACATCAGCGCCACCTAGATCAGTCTATCCGCCTAAGCCACCATAGCCAGTCGACCTCCAGCCAACATAGAGTGAGCGTCTCGATTGAGGACTGTCCTTTGTTTTTCGTAAATGTCTTAATTGGTTTCGTTATGTTGTCCCTTTTGTTATATAACTGTTTGTGTATGTGTTTATGTTTAGTGAATGTCTACAAATAAATAATGTTAAAAGCTAGCCGTGGTAGTTATTGAAGACAAACGGTTATATAATTTCTAACGCCCAACGTTTTGGACCAGTGAAATATGTTGGGAATCCCAATTTGGATTTTAAAAAGCTTTTACCCCGAGTTTAAGTTTAGTTGCTGGAGATCGGCTAATTTTTGTTTTCAGATTGACTACCGGTCAAAGTGATTCCCATGTTCTGGAATATTGTCATGTGCTGCTAGCATATCGGCTCATTTTTGTTTTCAGATTGACTACCGGTCAAAGTGATTCCCATGTTTTGGAATATTGTTGTATGCTGCTAGCATATCGCTAATCATAGCAAAAAGAATTTGATAAGTATCTTTTATGTTATTGTTTATTTTGATTCTTAAATACTTTTCACTTATTACAGTAAAAGTAATTATAATTTACATAAATCATTTTAGAAAAAGCAACGGCTTTCTTAATCAAGAGTTGTAAATTTGATTTTTTTGTTGCTGTTTGTGTGTATTTTAAATTGATTATTACATCCTCCACAGTTTTCACAAAGTGTCTATTTTATATGATATATGTTGAACAAATTGATACATTTAAATATGTGAGTTTCGATTCTCGCTCTCAGAACGGAAATTGTTTTTCCCCTCCTCTCAGTAAAAAGAAATAAAATCGTAGACGCAGATGTGTTGGCGTCACATTTTATAAATGAGACCGTTTTTATTTTATTTTGTTTTGCTACTTTCGAATATGCTCATGAATAAATATGACTCATGCTGTCTTTGAAAATTGTTTTATTATCTTTATTGGTTAATAACGCCAGAAATCCTTTTGAGAACTCTACTCTGTTTCATATAATCGCAAACAATTTTTTTTTTTGCCTAAATGAATATTTGTTTCTGTTTTGATTTTGCACAATACTTCGAGAATTCTTTTAAAAGTTATAAAAAAATAGTACATGTTTTGCGTTATCATTTCTAGTAAACGATATTTTAGTAAATGTGTTATTAACAATTTCCTGGTTGTAACGAAAATTTACAAGCAATATTATTTTGATGAGTATTAAGTTAAGAATTTGATTGTCTAAGCACTTTCAATTTAAATTGCTATTGTACCACTTTTGATATTAATTAATTTTGTTTATAAGTATTATTTCAATCTGTTTAAAGATACAATTGATATTCATTTTAAACTATGAAACTAAACATTTTTATGTGATCCACATTGAAATTCAACTACAATAATTTTTTTTTTCTTTTCTTTTCAAACATTGATTCTATTTTGTGTATTAAATTTTACTTGTTAACGTTTCAGTTGAAAATACATTCAATTTTCTCTATCACTTTTGTTTAAAGGTAAAGAACATAATGTAGTAAAATTTTTATAATTGTATGTTACGACAAAAGTATATAACCAAAAGTGTTGAAATTTTGTTCTTGTTCTTGATGTGCATCTGTTTTTGTATATGATTAGATATTAATTTTGTGCTGGACCTTGTTAGAACTCGCCAAAAGTTTTCTTATTTTAGTTTTAATGCATATTCCTTGTATGTGAATGTAAATAGTTTTAGGACATTTTATATCAATTTTCCGTAATCCTCATGAAAGACTACAACTCAATGATCTGTTGAGAAAATACGAGAATAATTTTCAGCTAGGGGGAGAAGCTACGCCATTGAATGACCACCAGGCATGGAAAGAAAAACTGCCCATGATTAGATTTGCATTGAATACCGCCAAGAGTGATTCAACTGGGCACTCTGCTGCATTTCTCCAATTCGCACGTGACCTAAGAACTATAGATGATGTCAAACACGACATAAAAGCCGTAATAGAAAATGACAACTTCGTTCCTGAGATTACACCATATTTAAAAAGGTTCGCAAGAACGGTACAACAAGTACGAGAAAGAGTTGAGAAACACCAAGATAAACAAAAACGGTATGCTGATAAGAAACGTAAAGATACTCCAAAATTTGTTCATGGTGACAAAGTCTGGGTTACTCTCCACCCTGTCAGCAAAGGCTCATTGAAGAAAACTAGCAAATTCATGCCTAAACGGGACGGTCCTTATATGATAGTGACTGCAAGGTCGCCAACAACTTACGATATTGCCGATCCCAATGAACCGGACAAAATTCTCGGTAAATATCATGTTTCAGCCTTGAAACCTTATCAAGAACGATGTAAGTTTCAAACATCAGACCGGGTAGCTCCAGTAGCTCCTCTTAGAAAAAGAGGACGGCCAAGACTTCCGCCACCTGACTTCTTGCCGAGACGGCCACGAAGAAGTCAGAGGGGGAGGATGTAACGGAACTGTGGCAACGTCACCTAGAGGAAACATCAGCGCCACCTAGATCAGTCTATCCGCCTAAGCCACCATAGCCAGTCGACCTCCAGCCAACATAGAGTGAGCGTCTCGATTGAGGACTGTCCTTTGTTTTTCGTAAATGTCTTAATTGGTTTCGTTATGTTGTCCCTTTTGTTATATAACTGTTTGTGTATGTGTTTATGTTTAGTGAATGTCTACAAATAAATAATGTTAAAAGCTAGCCGTGGTAGTTATTGAAGACAAACGGTTATACACTGTGATTTCAAAGAATTTGATTTTATAAGAAAGACAGACGAATACAATTGATAGAACAAACGCAGAATGATAAAATAACATTATTTTAATGTGTTTAACAGTTGGTATCTTTGGCAATCAGCAGAAAGTAGCATATTGTTAGTGTCTGATTTAAATTAAATCCTTTATGTATGAATTTATGGCCATATTTTTAAGAATAAGGTGATCATAGACACTAAAACCGCGTTATTTTATTAGCCTTACACTTGCTTTGCTTATTTTGTAGATAAATTTATCCAAAACAGTTATATCTTATGATATCATAAATCAGTTTAAAACTTGTTTTCCGGTAATCTATCTCGAAATTGTAGTTTGTATTTTATTTTAATACACTTTCTTTTTTTTTATCCTCAAGTAAAATGATTAACAAATGATATTTAAAAAATTTTAAGTTCAATTCCTACTTTGGTCAACAAAGAATTTTTTTTTATTTTAACCACTTTTGATTAAATAACTACAAGTAATATAAATAATTAATAAAACAAATTATTGACTTTCACAAGAAATGAACTCGTGTTCTTCACCCCTACTTGAAAAATACTGAAAGCCTTGCATTTTACCAATTGAACTATATATTTCATTTTACCAATTGAACTGCCGGTTGATTTCAGTTCTCATTACAAATTGATAAAACTTTATTTAAAGAATTAAAAATTAATTAAATTTAATAAATGAATTAATATTTGAAAAAACTGAATTAACATCAAGTGTCATCCTTTACAAATTAAGAAAAATGTATTTGAACTTGTGTGAATGAATAAAAAGTATTTTATTAACGATTGAAAATTTGCACGAAATATATAAATAATAGAGAGAGTTTTAACTGATAAAAGAAATAGAAAAAAAATTGAGCTATATTTTCGTAGCGCCATCTGTTGGTTCGAAAGTGAACTGTTCACATGTAAAATGATATAAACATCCTTAATTATATTTTTAATGAATTAATATTTGATAAAACTGTATTAACATAAAGTGTGATCCACTACAAGTTTAAAAAAATGTATTTGAACTTGAGTGTATGAATAAAAAGTATTTTATTAATGACTGAAAATTTGAAGAAGGATATGCAGGGAAAGTGTAAATTAGCAGTAGGAATTGGAAAAAATAAACGGTATCTTTCTTCTTTTGTTTTCAGTACGGAGCAAATTTATGAGGTGAAATATCTAATGAAACAATAAAAAAGATTTATACTTCATTGAAGCAATTAAATACATTTTAGAAAGTTGCACAAATTTTTAAAAAAATCAAAAAAAAAAGAAAAAAATGTAATATTAATTAATTTCATTAAAATAAAAACTTAGATTTAAAATCGTGTTAAACTTTTTTTGTACAGTTATGTTCCAGAAAATTATCTTAAAAAACGGTAAAATCTCGCTTATTTTTAATTAATTAAAACTTTATTTAATTATTTTTTGATTAATTAAACTTTTGCACCGAGATTAATCTTTCCGAACTATATGTCTATCAAATTAATTAAACTTATGCCAATATAGCATTGTTATGTGTAAAGTTATTTTTTAAATTATATTTAACTAAATTACAGTTATGAAGTTATAAGTTAAATACTTGAACTATGATTTATTTATTTTTTTGAAGATAGAACCTTTTTTTATATTCGTATTATTTTTCCTTTACTTAAAGATGCTGTAATAAAACGCTAATAAATTCATCTATTACAGTCAGTGAAACAATAGTTGTGATTCAAATTAAAAATATAATTATTAAATTAGAGAAATATTTTAAACATCTTTACAGATAAATTAGTATTTTTCTTTCGTAAAACAATGTGCACTTCACAGCATTTTTTAAAATTTTAATTGATTAAAAATCAAACTAAATTCTGGCGTTTTTCCACGATGATTTTCAAAAATATTACAACAAAACTTTTTTTGCATCTTCTTAGAGCCCCCAAAATAATCTTCCCAATGATTCTAATATGTTAACTTATAAATTGATTCTACTTGTAATGATTATAAAAAAAAGTATCTTAATCAGAGTTTTCCCCACTTTATTTTACACAAAATTTAGCTTGCATTAGCACTTAATGAGTGGTTGGAAAAAATTGCCTTTAATTAGTGTGCTGCTATCACTTCAACAAAGCTAAAATAGAAAGATTAAATTAACTATAACTGCAAACTAAACCTCGGAAAGTAGAACATTCAGCACATGTGTATGAAATATGATGTCTTATTTAAAAAAATACCAAGAAAAAGTTTTCTGTGAGAATTTAAAATAGCTAAATTATTAATTAAAAATATATTTGTTTCATTTTTCGTACTTCAGTTTTATCTCTTCCAATTTAAATTAATATTTAAATTTTACCGGGGATGAAAAAAAAAATCGAGAGAGATATAGTATAATGTACTGAATATCGTATCTATAAAAGTATGACAATAATTAAAATTTGAATCTTAAAAGTATTTAGCCGAAGAAACTATTAAGAGATGAAGATGCATAAATATTTAATTGAAAATTTTAGAGATCATTGTAATTGAAAAACCAACTATTCGCCAAAAGCGATTAGTGCAACAAAAAGTAAGATTGATTTTTAGGTATACATAATGTATTGTATACAGGGTGTCCTAGCAATACAGTATAAACTCTGCACAGCCAGGTTTGTTGTTCGGAATACTTATAAAATACCCAGAGAACTGTACAACTACGATTCATAGTTTTCGAGAAAAATGCGATGGAAAATGTATGAGGCCATATCCGGTTTAAGAATAAAACCTTTAATCGGAACATGAACATCAGTACTTTCATAATTTTTAAAAGGAAGATGTTCGAAGTGTCCCCCGCGCATATGGTGGCATGCATGCGCGCGTCGTGCAATGATCTACTGTACACGTTCTATCATCGAAGTGTTCATAAAAATAAACGCACTGTTGAGACGAATGGACTAACTAACATTTCTGAAGTAACTGAGTCTCTATAAATCAATTCCTTTACATGGCCCACAGGAAGAAATCTAAAAGCATCAGATCTGGAGATCGTGGTGACTTCGACACTCAATAGCTGAATAGAGTTTTTTCCCCCTTAAACCGGATATGACGTCATACATTTTCTCTCGCATTCCTCTCAAAAACTATGGGTCGTAGAGGTACAGTTCTATAAGCATTTTTTGTGTATTCCAAACAACGAATCTGGCTGTGCAGAGTTTGTCCAATCTTGGAAGTACATCCTAAATATAGAGAGATTCTGAATATTTGTAGAATATTTGTAGAGGTTTGTATACAAACTCGTACATTTATGAAAATAATCGAAAAAGGAAAAAATTACATCTATCTAATATAATTTTAATTCGTTATCATTGAAAAATAATAAATTAAAATATTTTTTATGTGAAAGAACACGAATTAAAGACATTACTAGTAATCAATTTGTTTGATATTATATTCCGTGCTAATTTTTTATTTTATTAACTTTCTGGCTTTTAAGCCATTGATAACAGATGCGTTTAATAGAAGCCAATTTTTTTAAACCTTAATTTTAATATTTGACAAAACACGCAATTGTATCATTTGTTGAAACAGAAATCATTAAAATTTTGTTATTAAAAAACATTGTTATAGATAATGAATCAAATTAAACTTAAAAATTCATTAAAACTAAAGAAAAGATTCATAAAAAGTAAAAGTATATTTTTTGAGTTACAAAGATAATATAAAAATGATTTTTGCGCTATAATAATTTTAGAAATTAGAGCTTAATAACACAAAATCTTGCTTAATTTTTTTATTAACTTATATTTGAATTAATTTCTGAGCTTTAAAAATTGACAAATTTTTTCTCTTATACAGAAAAACATTCACGCCAAATTTCACAAAGATCAGGCAAAAGCTGAAGATTATATTATAGATTTAAAAACAAACATTCATCTTTATATATATATATATATATTGATATTTCCAAAAATCATTTGCGATATTGTTTTTATTTATATTGAAGTACTGATGTGCTTAACTTCTTTTCTTGTTTTAAATTTTTAAGAAAAATGCCTGTTGAAAATATGATTACTTTACCTATGTGCATAAAACTGATGATATGCACTTCTTTCCGTCAATTACCCTCATTAGGAATTGTTTGTCTTCAAATAATTTCTATACTGCTGAAGGAAATCTGTCCTCGGTCATCCTGACCATCCATTAAGTCAACTCGATTCTTATCAAAATTCTAAAATACGCTTAATTGTTCTTCTATGGTATAAGCAAATATTTTCTCATGGTATTTGTGAAAATGTAAACACGATAACTTAAATATAAATTAATTATAGTGTTGCAAATTATTATAGTATACAAGAGCACACCAACATGTTGCCAATTCGCATTGATCAGGTGGTGAGATTTGTCTCAAATTCTTTCCGTTCGAATTATACTATTTTCACATAACCTTGTTATTAATTACAATAAAAATCATTATTACTATATACACCCCTATGTTATACTTACCCCTAGAAGTAAGTGAAAGGGTACGTCAGTAAGTAGGACTACGGCCTACCTTCATGAATCAATGCAATTTTTAGCAAAACTAAAGTGAGAAGAATTGTCCTCCCTGTAAAAAATACTTTCTCATTTTATTTATTTAAATTCAATTGAATAATTAAATTTTGCATAAATATATTACCACATTGAAAAAAGTGGTCGACTCTTCATAGCCGATTGGTCATTATATTGGACTCGTATTCAGGAGGTCGTGAGTTCGAATTCCACTAGCGACAGTAAGATTAAGTAGCTCTGGACTTTTCGTACTGTCTCCAGAAAACTTTCTTTTCCAGTATAAAAGCCAAATATACCTCAGTCACGGTGTTCAAACATCTGCTGGGACTATTTAACAACCTGAACATGAGCTATCGAAGAATATCACAAAAGCTACTGAAAGCCATGTGAACTAAATGAGATCATCTACCGGAGATAAAGCCCCTTGACCGGGGCTAGGAACTCCATTAAGCATGTTAATACCCAGTCACGGTGCTCAGAGCTTGTAGCGGCACTTCTCTCAATGAGTTGAGTTAATAAATTGGTTTAACTTTACTTCCTGTGAGTTGTAGCGTTAGCCTTATAAGCCAGATAATATCCTTCGAGCTGAAGGGTCCCTTTTGCTTGATTGGTATGTTACTCGGCTACAGGCCCAAACGTCGCAGGTTCATACCGCGACCTTCAATCGCTACAGTGTCATTGATTTCTATGCTAAAGTACTTACGTGGCAAAATTTGAAGAATGGGAAAAGGTAGCTCAGTGGAATTTTTTTTCTAAATTTGTGTTAATTAAATTATAGTACGTAGAGAGAAAACGTGTAATTGGTATAAAGGATTGCACGGGCATTTTAAAATTGTTATCTTTAAAAGTATTATTGATCGCGTTAGTAATAGTACTTTGACAACATGGAGCTTGGTTCCGTTAAGAATATGTATTTATATATGAAAGGGAACAGATGGAATAAAATAACATAGATTTAGCATAGGGAATTAAAATATCATAGCTTTAATATCTATCACAATTGGTGTCTCAAATATATTTCATTGATTGAATCACGAACATCAAGATTGAGTAAGATAATCTAACTTAAGAAGTTATAGTAAGATATCTTAATTTTCAATCAATAATCCCAGCCAACTTGCTTATAACCATTACGTAATAACTTTATAGAACAAGTAACTCTTTTTTTTTAAAAAAAAATAGGTATTTAGCTGTCAAGTTTTACATGAGTCGTTCAATAGGCAAATAAATATTCTTTTACAATAGTGTGACTTTGATGTCTATCACAATTAGATGTTCAAGTATATTTTAGTGAGGGAATCACGAATATCAAGTTTGCAGAGGATATTTAAATTAAATTTATTCTCCAGCAATAATCCTGTCCAACTAGCTTATAGCCATTATTATATAAATCTTTGATTGTCTAGTTTTACGTCAGTCGTTCAAAAGGCAAATAAATGTGCTATTAAAATAACATGGCTTTGATGTCTACCACAAATGGATATTCAAGTATATTTTTGAGGGATTCAAGAGCATCAAGTTTGC
>JAOUZG010016644.1:3204467-3223192 GCA_026289955.1 Argiope argentata | reverse complement strand
GTCTAATTTAACATCAGTCATTCAAAAAGCAAATAAATATTCTATTATAATAACACATTTGATTTCTATCACAATTGGATGCTCAATTATACTTTTTTGAGGCAATCACGAACATCAAGTTTGCAGATGAGATATAAATTAAATTTATTTCCAACCAATAATCCTGTCCAACTAGACTATATCCATTATTATGTAGATCTTCGACTGTCTTGTTTTACGTCAGTCTTTCAAAAGACAAATAAATATGCTATAAATAACACGGCATTGATGTTTATCACGATTGGATATTCAAGAATACTTTTTTGAGGGATTCAAAAACATGAAGTTTTCAGAATAGACGTAAATTAACTTTATCCCAACCAGTAATCCTGGTCAACTGGCTTGTAGCCATAATTTTATGGATCTTTGGCCGTCTAGTTTTACGTCAGTCGTTCAAAAGACGAATAGATAAGCGAGAAGAGTATTTTTATTTCCATATACGGAGAGTGTTGTAAAATAATTCTGTTGTTTACTCACCTGAATGTTTGAAGTTAATAAAATGCAGCATACTTTGAAATTGTGAACACAGTCAGTACACAGCACTTGGAAAAACTGACTGGTGGATATTCAGCTTTTCATCTGTTTATTTCGGACAGGTAAGGAATATTTTCAAGAAATTGTATTTGCATATTTAGTTTTATCAATATAATGCTTATGAATATTCGTAACTTTAACTTATGAATGTGTAGCATGATGTGAATTACATCATACAACAAATATGGTGACAGATATCCTTTAAACGCTCTACAGAGCAGGACAATGAACCCAGATCTATCAAATTTGATGTGTAGTTATTTCTTGGATAATAGTTCTTAGGTTAAAAAAAATTCTCAAATTTTTTGCTAGATTTTCAATTATATTCAATTACATCTTTAGCACACCACAATCACATCTTACAACTTAGGGCTTATTATTGCTGAAACATATTTTCGTTCCTCTTTAATATTAGAAAATTAGGTGTTTTTCCATCGATAATAACTTTTCATTCAAATTTTTATAAATATTTAAAAATGTATTGTGTGAATTTAATTGAAATATTCTTCATTGTTTTTGTGGGTACAATTGTACTTTAACATCTTAGGAGGGCATTAAAATTATTTTTTGTATGAACCTTATAATTACTATGTAATTAAAAGTAAATTTTAAAAACATAATATAAGAATCAAAACTAGAGCATTATCAAGATATGATGATTTGAAATTATTTGAATGACATTAATTTTTTAAAAAAAATTATTATTTCATGAATATTTTAAAATGATGATCCATGTATAAAAAGCAGCGTGCGTATTTGTTATTTAAACAAACTTTAAATTAAGTCTTGCATCTTGATTAAATTTAGCCCAAGTGCTCTTCAAAAAAAGGTAAAGATTAACAATTAATATTTAAAATGCTCAAAAGTAAATTCAAAATAATCTTTTAAATGCTTCCAGTAAAGAATTCCGAAAATATTATCTCACAAAAATAATTTTTAGATCATGTGAATATCATATCCGGGACTTAAAACAAAAGTATATATCACTTATTTCTTTACCGAGACTTAAAACCAGAATATATTTTTCTGCGATTAAAATAAAATATTCGGTTGTGAAAAGACTGTATGTAAACTAGGCCGAAACTAGGATTTTTCAAATATTTTTCCAGTTCATGAATTCAACTTTAAAATTCTATAAATTTTCTTAAAAAGGTTTTTTTTTTAAGTAATTATTTTTCATTCAGTTTTCAGTATTTTGTATATCAGTGTTTGTTAACAAATTTGATGAATTTCCGGTACATGTTGTTTTCGTTTTCGGTAAATTTAAGGAATTTTCGGTAAAATGCTCCAACATCAAAAGCAGGTGGTTCTGCCTGTGTGGTTTGTATTTCCGTTCAGACAACCTGTTATAGATTACGTAACATGCTTGTGGAGAGTACGTAACATGTTTCAAAGTATTCGTAGAGTTTCCAAAACAAGGTTTTTAAACCCTTTCCGTCCTGAATTTTTAAAATGGGAAATAAAAAAATAATGTAAATTAGTGATAAGAGTCACCAACTGAACAAATATATTTAATTTCTTTTCATTTTCACAACGGGTATATGAACCAGAAAATCATAGCAAACGCCATCATCAGGTTTGAAAAGAAATAAAAATTAAGAACTTAAAATACCTCGTTGTCAAAGGCCACCGGGTAAGCAGAAAGGGTTAAGTTTTGTGTTTTTCAAATAGTTTAGCATGAATAGAAATAACTATTAGGAAAACACATTTTTTTCAATGAGATGAAAATTTCTTTTTTTTATGCATTCTATCATATATGAAATGCAAATGAATTTCCCGCGAGCTATCGTCTTGACTTTCTTATTTATATTATCATTAACTCTCTCTATGCTGTATGTTATCATTATCATTCTCATTTCAATTGCAGACATGAAACTCTGCAACATAAGATCATTAATATTTAAAAAATGAAAATTATTTTATTTCTTATTGCTTTATTTCGAATACTAATTTACACATTTAATATGTTAATAAAGTAAATTATTATTTACCAGAGAATATATTTAAAAACTGTATTTTAAATCATTAAAACATTAAATGTAATAATTCATTAAAATAATTAAAAGTACTATTATTAATTTCTACCATTTAAATGTAATCAAATTTTGCAGATATAACTTACAGCCAAAAAGAAATTCGGTGTGATATATTTATTCTTTTAATATCGGAAACAAAAGCAATTTGCTACAATAAATATTTAAATTCCTCTACAATAAGTAAAATTCTTCCATTCGAGTTTTTAAGATATGCTGAATATATAAAATTAGCAAATGTCTTTATATTTAATTGGTAATCAATTTTATAAACACGCACATATCAACAATTGCCACTTGAAAATATAACATTTGTCAATTTAGCGTAAGTCATTTTTTATTTAATTTCTTTATTTCCTGCTTTAATATTAATAGATTTTTGTTTAATTTCTTTATTGGTAGATTAATTTTTTTCCCTCCGAGTATTTTTTCTTGCCATTTGCACAGTAATTTATAACTATTTCCCGAGTTATTCATGTATTTTTATATAGCGGAATAATGAAGATGCGAATCGTAGAAAATTCTACATTATTACGCCATCATTTTTAACTGAACATAATTAGAAAAAGGCACATTAATAAGATTTTTTTTAATACTCTAAGGAAATATTATGCTTTGTCAGTGCATCGAAGTTAGTTTACAACCCCATTCAAAAGTGCAGAAATAATAAACGTTGAATTCAATAAAGCTGTTCCATTCTTTGAAGGTCATAACGGCAGATTGGATATTTGCGATGTTGTAAACAAATCGTCTGAAAGGGTCATAAAATAAAGCAATAAACCGAAATTTATTTTAAAGTGTAATTAGTCCTAGAAAAATATTTGTTTTTTAAACCATCAATTTTATTATACTACATACTTTATACCATATTCTTTAATGTTGATAAGAATTGGTTCACTTGAAAATAAAAGTACACTCGCCATGGGAATGGTATCATCGATCGGATTCCGTTCGACCTCCGACAAAACGTACAACAGGTCATGGGAATGAGGCTTAGTTACCAAATTTGGCATAGATATACAGTTCATTTATTATTATCGAGTTTTCCGTACCTCATAACTTTCGAATAAAAAATATTACTCAAAAACTGATTACGTATTCGTAAATTACAACTTAAAGAATTTTACGTGGCAACAATGCAATTTTAGTGGATTTGCAGTCTGGATAATTATGACATCATTAATAAAAATGGCGACCGTGCAAGAAAAAAAATGTATGTATTGTAGTTTTCCGAAACTAAATCAGTCATAACTACTCAACGTCGCTTCAGGACCCCGTACAAGAAAGATCCTCCTTTGGATAAATCTATCAGACGCTGGTTAACACAATATTAAGAAACTGGTAGCGTTCTACACCGAAAGGGAGCGGGAAGACCGAGTACTTCGCAGGAAAATGTTGATCAAATACAAGAAACGTTTACCCGCAGTCCACAAAAATCAACAAGACAATCAGCTGTGCTGTTAAATATCCCGCATACGACAGTATGGAAAGCTCTCCATAACTGCCTTCAACTGAATGCCTACAAAGTGCAAATTGTGCAAGCTTTAATAAAAGCTTTTTGTGCACTTTAATATCATTAATAAATTTCTTTGAGTTGTAATTTACGAATACGTAATCAGTTTTTGCGAAATTTTTTTTATTCGAAAGTTATGAGGTACGGAAAACCCGACAATAATTAATGAGCAAACTGTATTTTGTAACGTGAGAATTCGCTTCTTGGGCGACTTTTCTTTTTATTGAAATTTTAGTTAACTATAAAATTAAGTTAAATTTTGATTTTCTTTTGCATCATAGCTTCCGAAACTATTAAAGCACGTATATAATTTTTCTTGATTCTTAAATTTAAAAAAAAAAATGTCTTTGCAATGATACCAATTTTGTGATCTACAATTCTTTGAATAATTTTAATTAATTTTTAAAATTATTTTAAATGTGGATAATAATTATAATTTTCATTACTACTAATAGTAAAATTCAAAAAAAATATTTCTCGATAACTATTTCATTCAGAATTTTTCTTCCATTGTTTAGTTAAATGTTCGACTTATTTGTCTATATTGAATATTTTTTTAAATATATATTCAATAAAATTTTAATTTTCTTTTTGTGTAATTTTAGAGGAAAGAAACTTGAACAATTTTTTAAGTTCTTTTTTTTAACAATACTACCTTTTCCAGTTATATAGCTAAATATATAAAAATATATAATTTAATTTGACATTTTTTTTTCAGTTTAATAATAGCTTCCGTATCGTAGTATATTGAATTTTGTTGTTGTTGTTGTTGTTGAATCAGCTAAGTTTTTATTTAATTCTTTAAGATTTTATACATAATTTAGGAAACAAATCCAGTAGTACCAACAAAATTTTAATGCTGAATATTTTTATTTTCTATGCTTATTTAAGTATTTTTTTATTCAGTAAAAAAACGGTGTTAATTAAAGTTTACTCAATTTTTCAAGTGATACAACGGAAAGTTAGAGAGATAAATACCAAAATTAAAAGAAAGGTGTAACATTTCTAAAACAGTACTAATTAAAGATATGTTCAAAATCTGAATTTAAATACTTTGCAGAGGTGGCATTACAGCCAAGTTACTTGCAAGAGATTATCATGGCTACTAATTTGTTATCTTTAACAAATTAGTACCATTAATTCTAGAGAGGTGGAGAAAAGCGACTAAATAATAAAAAATGGAAGAGGGAAAAATATGTTTACATCAAATCAGTTATTTTTCACAGCAATTAAACTTAAGTCATAAGATACAATTTATTAAATGTAAATTATTACCAGATTAAAAAATAACTCTATTTTAATCTAGCAATAGTTAAAAAAAACTTTGAAACTTAAAGCAAAATATTTATTAAAGTTTTGTAGTCAATATATTTACGAACTTTTATTCACCAATCGCTTTTTAATGAGCAAAAATAAGTGGGAATCGTTTAAATAAAATGCAAAAAAATGTAAATACGCTTAAACAGACAACAACACCTACACAAATCTTTAGAACATAATTTTTTTATATAAAACAAAATTGGATTAAAAACAGCAGCTTTAAATATTGCATTGTAATTATAATGCTAGAGTAACATCCACGATATCACTGATAAATTTTTACAGTTAAATTCACAAATCGCTTTTCAAAATGTCATTTTTTTGAACATTTAATTTACATAACTTTTAACAATTACAATTCAACAATTAAAATATTGTGCCATTTTATTAACCTGTAGAAATTCTAAATCTATCAGAATCAAACTAAACAAAAATTGTTTTGAATCTTTTAGAAGAATGGTTTCCTTTTCAAAAATGACCAAACTGAGTATAGAAAGTAGTAAAAAAATCAAAAAAAAACATTGAGAAAACATTATAGATTTCAGAAAAATATTTTTCTTCCTTTATGATTATAAAACTTGCACAACAGTTGAGAAAAAGAAGTAAACTGTTGAAAGAGGCATGGCCTACAATAACATGTCATAATGATGTCATATCTCAATACATAGAAGTCCACGTTTTTGACATTTTCAGAGAATCCAGTCCAAAGTTCAAAGTTAATATTAAATTCAAAAATCAATATGGGACTTATCACACAATCTCATATTTTAGACAATATTACTTTTGATTTTTAAAAAAACTACTTTTCTTAAACATTAGGTAGAAGTTTCCCTTTTGTTTTTATCTTTTCGTTCATATACATTTTAATAGGCAGACTCTATTTTATTTCTAAACTCTTTGTTGCTTACTTTATTTCTTAAACATTACTTTTTAAAATTATTAGAGTTACTTCCGTTGTTTTTATGAAATTATTTAATTTTAACACACGTTTTGTCTTTTAATAGATCCAAATGGTAAATAAAATAAATTATGCCGTTTTTTCACTTCGAATTTAATGAACAAAATTTTATTTCATTCATTATTTTTTTATTCTTATTGCTTTGAGCTATATAAGTAATAATTAATTAATCAGGCATTTCTGTTTGGCTTATCATTCAAAATAAAGAACTTTTTTTTTCTAATTTTATTGTATTTATTAAAAGAAATTTTTTTCTTGTTAGCAGATAAAACCAGATAATGTAATATAATTTTTATTCTTTGGCAGAATATTTAATCTCATTTTAATTAATAAATCAGACATTTTCGCTTGGCTTATCATTCAAAATTAAGAACTTTTCTTTCTAATTTTGTTGTATTTATCAAACGAAATTTTTTTCTTGTTAGCAGTTAAAACCAGATAATGTAATATAATTTTTATTCCTTCGCAGAATATTTTATCTCATTTTAATTGATACATTTCTTGTTAACAGTTAAAACCAAGTAATGTAATATAATTTTTATTCTTTCATCGAATATTATGTCTAATTTTAATTGATATATCAGACATTTCCTTTTTTCTTATCATTCGGTATTTTAAAAAAATTCTTTTTAATTGTGTTGTATTTATTACACGAAATTTTTTCTTGTTAACAGTTAAAACCGGGTAATGTAATATAATTTTTATTTTTTCGCAGAATATTTTATCTCACTTTTACTTTATAATATACATTGTGCCAGCGTCCTGGCACAAAGATAGAGCGTCATCCTTGTAATCTGGGAGTCCCGAGTTCAAATCCCGGTCAGGACATGGTTGTTCTTCTGTGTTCTATCTGTGAGGTGAGTGAATGTTTCCCCCTGTAAAGAGGGTCTGTGCAAGCTAATGTGTTAAGTGTGTCATCCTCAGATGAGCTAGATGTCAGTCTTCTGCCCTCGAAGTGCTCAGGGGTCCATACCCACAGAAGCTACTGCACCCTTTCTTCCGTTGTAATGCGGACACATCCACATTAACGACAGCATGCATTGTAAACAATTAGAAAGCATTGTAACAAGAGATTTTGTCGATTCTCCATGTTATAAATCTGCCTGAGTCCGTAAAATATATTTTCGGTATTATGTCTATCTGTCCAACTGTCTCTCTGTAAACGCGGTATCTCAAAAATGCTTTGAGCTAGATGGAGTATACTTGATATATGAAATTAAGAGTATTTGTAGATTTTATATTAAATCAGTTCAAAGAAAATCTATCTGACTTTTCCAATGCATGTGAACTTACAAAAATTAAATACAAAACTTAAAGAATTAGATAAATAAAAGTTAGTACACAAGCTTAGCATCTGTATTGTAGATTTTAATTAAATTTTGAACAAAATCTATCAAAGCATTAATCTTACATTGTCCTATATTTTTCATAAATGTAAAAGCAGTTATATAGAGGCATTGACTTAAGTAATCGAAATTCGATTATTAACTTTGAGGCTACAACTGCAAGTCGTGTCAAATTTTGGTTGTAATTGATTGGAAGAAAGTAATTCAAAGTATATAACAGCACCACTGATTGTGCAACTGCTAGAATCAATTAAAAATCTATATTTTATAACTATTGCTTTTTGATGCCAAGAGAGTTGAAAGCTAGAGAAATAAAATATCTATTCGTATAAAATTTTGAACTAAATAAGTTAGAGTTGATCCTTTTTTTGGATGTAAATGCGATAATTGAAAAAAAATTAAGATATGAAATCTGTAAAATGATTTTATTGACTTAAAGTGATTAAAGTTTTGTATCAAATATTGGTTTCAATCATTTAAAAACATACCGACAAAACGACAAAATACATATTTATTTTTGCATATTAACTTGATGGACCGGGATAGCCTGGTTGGTAGAGCGTCGGACTCGTATTCCTTAGGTTACGAGCTCGAAACTCATCGGCCAAAAGATTCCCCGAGTATGTGGCAGCTGGCGCTCTTTAAATCTGTTCGTGGTCGCAAAGTCCTCCATGTTGAGAGTAATACCATTGGGGGGTACTGGGTCAGAGGTGATCTTTCTCTGTTCCAGGTCTAAATTACGATCTGAGATGAGTGAGGGTTTTAGCGTGTGTGTAGCTAAGTCGTACTGTTGACCCTAGATGGCGCTACTTGTAAAACAAGAGACGTATATTTTCGGATTAATACCCACTGATGTATCAGCGGACTTGTCCATAGCAAGTGCCATAAGAAACAACCTCAACATATTAGAGGTGATACAACATATTTGTAGAACTTGTACAACATATTTGTAGCTACCATGCCCATATTTATTCGTACAATATACATCATACTTTCAGGAAATGAAATGGTATTCACAACGCTAGTTTATCTAGGGCATTTAACAGATAGACATAATATGATATTACCCTATCCATAGGAAACGGAAAACACCAGAGCCCCCGGAGGCGTTGAACTTCTGCCTGTTGGTACATGGGAGGTATTTTATTTCCCTCCAGCCACTCATAGGAAAAACCTATGGAAGCCTCCCCTATCCACCACCTGGGAATGCGCTCCCTAAGAGTTACGGATTCTCCCGAATTTATTTCTATCCTGGAACGATTGCACACTGAGGGTGTAATGACTTGATCCTGGTCGATCGAATAAACTGGTAGCGTTTAAACACAAATGTTTTATTTACAGCTTTATACAATAACAAAACAACAACTCGTCCTCATCTAGGTTAATATGCTGGGAAATATTTACATCTGGATTAACAGTTCCACAACTAATCCAAAGAGAACTAACAGGCTGTTCGCTTATCCAGCTACTGCAGTAGCTCAAGAGAATCTACGGATTACTTCCGGTAGATTGTTAATCAATAAATTTGAGATAACGTGGTATCTCTTCAACGGTCCATATCTTCACCCGTCTCGGATCAGCTCGACTCCTCGTCGTATCAGCTCTCGTCCAGTCTCTAGCCAGATCAGCAGGTCTCGTCTCTCTTCCTTCCAAAACCTTCCGTTTTAATCTCGGTCAAACTCCGCCTCTCAGGTTCACATTGGCGCGCTGGAGATGTCGATCATCCAATAATTATTCAGAAATACTCCCAATGGTCAGCAGTAACCGTAGGAATATTTTCTACTCCTCCAAGCCCCTAGCAGAATCTTCACAATAGCAAACTATTCTCATATGGAGGGTTCAACATTTCTTTCTTCAAAGGGTCGTAAACTGCATATGTTGTTCATTATCGGAACTTTATTCCAGTTTGGGTGGTCCATAGAAGAGATAGCCACATCTGGTGTTTTGACACGGTTTCCTTCTTCAAAGTACCACAATCGCATGTGTTCTTCATTATCTGACTCCATTCAAGTCCAAAGGTCGTTATTAAAAGGGAGAAACACAATGTGCAACAAAGGAAGAATCGTCTCAGCGCTGGCCAGAAATAACAATGTTCGAACATGTGTCTCTTCAAAAGGAAACAAGATTACGACTTCTTTACAAGGGGAATCCTGTGTACTGCAATGGATACCAGCACATGTGAATATCGAGGGAAACGAATGTGCGGACTTATTAACCAAAGAAGCCAGAAACCTTGACCAAAAATGTACCACTATCACACTCGCAGATGCAAATGTAGTGCATAGACACGGCTTAACTTCTCTGACATATAAAAAACCCCTACTTACAGAATAGGATTGTCCCAGAAACATTTTATCAATAATAGCCAGATTTAGAACGAACCATTATCGGGGCATGAAAATCCATCAGGACAATTCAAGATGGTACGCTCCAAACAAACAATGTCCCTGACTCCAAATTATGCCTAAACACGTGTGCCCAGCAGACACCGCAAACATGCTCAAAATAGGATTAGTCCCAATCAGAGATATATTACGGGATACCCTTATAGTCCCGACGCACCATCTCTTAGTGGAGGCAATAATTAAGACTTTCGAAAGAATTTAAAGACTGTTAATCATATTTTTATCCCATCAATATAGACTACTCTTGGAACACGATAACAACAACAACAACAACATTTAAACAGTGTAATACAGATGTAAACACAGAAGAAACTCTGGGACATAGGATATGTTTTATGCGTTATAATTCTCGGCGTTCAATGACTAAAATGAATAACATTCAAATGCTTCATCACCTTGCAAAGCCGCTCTCTTTCTCAGGTTTAGTGACCTCCTCCAATCTTGACAGTTATTTTTCATCTTGGGAACGAATTTACAGACAAAATAATAGATTCTAGAAACTACTAGAATCTTAGAAATAACACCATAAGACTCATTATTAGTTATCTTTCTAGAAGATTCTCTGCCCTACCACAGAAACGATAAAAAAAACCGGGTAACAGAACAGAACTGGAATCACTCAGTAGTAAGTCAGCAGTTGATTTCAGTTCAAGTAAATATTGAGTCAGTGAAGAATAGTGATTGTTGGAGAGGTGTGGATAATTATATGATGTATTCTTTCGGCGTAATTCTTTCTGAGTGTTTTATGCTGTTACGGTACTTATTATCGATTTTCTACTTGTGCGCTGCTATTTATTGCAAATACTGCAAATAGGCTTCTGTTGCGTTTTGTTACTTGTGTGTTAGTGTTTTTAGTTAGAAAAAGGCATCGTTGTTTTTATTATGCCTATTAAAAACTCTTCTTACCCTACATACACGCTGGATTTCGAAAAACAGTATATATGTACATGCAGATCTCAAAACACCCAGACGGACACTACAAATTTCTGACTCTACAGTGATTGTTTATATGCTTATTCATGCCATTCAGATGTTCACAATGAAATTTGTCATTTTTTTTCCATTTCAGTAAGCAATCTAATTCCCCTGTAAGTTCAACCCACAGTCACCATTTGTTTCAGTATTCTTGTCCTCTCCATCCAGTTATAACTTCAGAAAAAAATTGAATAGATACGTGTAAGATTTCACACCGGTGGCATTCTCTCTGGAAATCCCTGAATGCTGTATCGTCTCTCTTTCTTTTTTAAAACATTTTTTTTTTCTTTTTCCTTTCATCTTGTGCTCATCCAACTGGTAAGATAACTTAGCGTTATAGGCACCAATAGTACAGGATGGCGTTATGTTATGTATATTTACATGCATTACTAATGAAAACACTTACCTAATTGTTCAATTTGTTAGTCAATCATTAAATAATGATTTCTATATAATAAAATGGTACTGCAAGGCATCTTTTCGCAGGCCGATGCTCTGACTTTGGAATCAGTTCTAATTATAAATGTTCACTTAGATTTATCCCCTGTCTTCAAACTATTAAAACTCTATTTGATTATCGTACGCTTTTTACTGAAAAAAAAGATTACAATTAATTTTCAACTGCTGGAGAATAAATACTGTCCGTAGTAATTTAACCTCATTTCTAGAATGCCCTTAAAATGTAGTTATGCATACCCTAATGTGCAATTAATTAGCAATTTTTTAATCTAAATGAAGAAATGTCCCCTATCTACAAGATTTTAAAGGGAAACAGAAAGAACCCCATCTGGACCAAAGAGCAGTGGTAGAGAGTACTCTTATCATGTCGGCTCTCAGGCATAGAGGGTAGCACGTCTTCTCCGTGATCTGGGCGTTCCGAGTTCAAATCCCGGCATGGTTGTTCATCTGCGTTCTATCTGTGAGATGTGTGAATGTGCCTCCCTGTAAAAAGGAGCTGTGCAAGCGAATGTGATGAATGAGTAGCAAAAGTCGTACTCTTGGCCCTAGTTGGCGCTACTACAAAACAAGAGACGCTGAATACCACAGCGAGCTTGTCCATGGCAAATGCCATAATAAATAACTGCAACAACAACTCTTATCATATGAGCTTATGTTTTGTTTTGATTAGGAAAGGACTGAAGTCAAAGTACAATCAATATGAAATGAAATAGGTGAGGCTATCTTTCGGTGGATATCTATTTGCATTCCATGGAAAAATGTTGGCTAAAGGGAGAAGTCGAAATGAAAAATATTGATTCATATTCATAACCATATAATAATGATTAATGATAGTTTCATATTCATCTTCATCTGATCATTATTAACGAATATTTAGAGAAATTCGGTTTGAAATAATAGAACGATTAAATTATATTCTAAGATCTAATATATTAGATTAACAAGAACCTTTTATATTACCTAGGAAATCATATGGTTGTTGAAAGCTCTCATGCTAAATTTTTGCATAAATTTTAAAAAGGTATTCCTAACACGGCGTTCTCTTTCCAATTGAAACACAAATAGTTTTATTCTGAATTTCGATAGACAAAGAACGCAGTACTTGTCTATTTAAAGATTATTAAAACATTATTTAATAATATTTATTAAAATCTTTGATTAGTAAAAGCTTCCATTTAACTGTTTTATCTGTTATCAGATTCAGAAAGTATATATATGAATTTGTAAATCATGCTTAATGACAAAATAGTAAATTCTGTTCCAATGTTAGATAAAGAACAATTTTTTTCAAATTTTATATACTTTTTTACAATTTATTTATAGAAAATAGTTTGTTCTTTTACATTTAGATATAAGTGCCTCTTTAAATTGCAAACAGTGATACATAATCGGAACCATACACTCTAATGTTTATTAAGAAAAAAGAATAATCATAAATTTTAATTCTGTGCTTATTATCTCTAAATAAAGCTTTGACAAGTGAAATATTTTCATTTTAGTGCTTTCTTAGAGTTATTAGAATGAAAAAATTAAACACTGTTATCCTGATATATTACTTTTCAGATCAGTGGAAAGTCATCTCCAATACCAACAATCCACGAAGAATAAAAATGTTCTTTAAAAGAAGAGAGTATTGGCCGAACGGCACATCCGTGGACACCATTAAAAAATTCTCCATCTTCAGAGGACTCATCTTAGCCTTGCTTTCAGGCACCTGCTTCTCCGTTGTCTCAGTGATTGTCAAGCAGATGAAGAATCTACACCCTGGTCAACTCGCTTTGTACAGATTCATCGCGATGCTAGTGATGACCATGCCGGAAACAGTCAAAATAGGAGAGAACCCTCTAGGACCCAGAAATTTCCGCTTGCTTCTTTTGCTCAGAGGAATATTCGGTGGGCTCAACGACTTCTTGAGCTTCATTTCATTTCAGTACTTAGGCCTCGGAGAAGCGAGTGTGATAATCTTCAGTTCACCTGTTGTTGTGACTATTTTTGCTAGAATATTCTTCAAAGAGCCTTGCAACATTTTCCAAACTGTCACTGTTCTATTCACAATCATAGGAATCATCTTCACGACCAAATTGCCATCCCATTTAACAGAAAAACCAATTGTTTACAGTAGCGAGAAAATATATGGTCTTTTGGCAGCCGTGATTTCTTTGTTTAGCGTAAGTGGACTGCAGTTACTTACCAGAAAGATAAGGAGTGTCCATCAGTGTATCATTAACTTCAATTACGGTTTGACGGGAATTTTTGAAATGGTGCTTTTCACAGCAATATTTGGAAATTTCAAGTGGCAACACTGCGGCATTCAAAGTGTATATGTTTTGCTGCTGGCTATATTTAGTTACTGTGGACTAACCCTGATGGTGGTGGCACTTCAGTGTGAATATGCTGGACCGGTGTCCACAGTGCGAGCTGCTGCTGACATAGGTCTAGCATTCATGTGGCAGATCTTTATTTTCCATGATACTCCAGATGTCTATGGAATTGTAGGTGCTGTTTTAGTTTTAGTTTCCATTATACTCATCAGTGTTGGCAAATGGGTCAACAGTCTGGAAGACAATATATTTTCATGTGAAAAACTCGAACACCTCTCAACTTGTTGATATTTACATGAACTTTAAATAGTTTCACAGCTTCAGGTGTGTGACAAATGAATTTTGTAATTACTATATTGACGCAAGATATTGTATGATATCCCCATGATTTCTTTGATTTCTAAGATATTGTGAATATATCTCAACAATACTGTTGGCCATTTTGCGTTAATAAGGTAATTTTCCGTTCACTTCATAATATATTACAAAGAAGCAATATTTCAATATTTAAAAAATTAATTATCAGTTAATCAATGAATTTTAGTTAAATTTTGATTTCATATTAAAGATTCCTATATACTAATAAATTTAAGAAAAAAATAATCTTCAAGGTTCCATAATATTTATAGCCTTTAGCGGTCAATTAGTTTTCCTGATGATCGCTAAAAATTTCAACCAAATATTTGTTTATTTTAATGGTTTCCTAATCAAAATATTCTTTAATTTCTTATTTTGATGGATATAATTCACACTATATTAGAAATCTTACACTGTTTATTCATTAGGTTATGTATTTCTTCAATTTTCTGCCTTTTCTTGATACATTCAATTATATCACAGAAAGGAAGAACAGCTTTTTAAAATGCATGAGCTTGAAAAATTTTCTGTCACTACTTAGTTTCTGAAATAAATACTTAATTATAAGTACAATGAAATTTCATTTCAAAAGTTTTCTTCAAAGTATGCCTAATTCTTGAATATTGCCAACATAAAAAAACTAAACTGAAACTTCATATTTTGATCATCAACAATAGAAAAAAAGTCCAAGAGGAAATTCAAATAGAAACAGTGAAGATGACTTTAGTTTCTCTTAAACAGTAAAACGTATTGTTGTAATAAATACTTAAATTTTTTTAAAAAAATGATTAAAAATAAAAATTAAATATTTAAAAAAGAAGTTATCATTGAAAAGTTAATTTTTTTTTCAATTTTAAGACATTATAAAAATTATTTTTCTGCTCTTATAATATTAAGAGTTATCGTAAGAAAGTAACAAAGGTTTTGCCATTTTTTTAATTAACTAAAATTGTATTTAAAATTTAAACAAAATTTTCTGAGATGCACGCTTCAATCCTTCAAATATATCTGTTTCAAATACAATAGTTCACGGTCAAACCTATAAAATGCCAATATATATACATTTAGTCTCGTTTATCAGCAGAAATGCAGCATTATGAAATATGTTAAATACTAAAATAGGAAAAAATATTTAAAAAAAGTTTTTAACCATATCCTCTTTTATAGTTATATTAAAAATTCAGAATTTAATTCTCTACAAGAATTTAAAAGATATGATTAAAATATAAAAGGATGAATAACTAATACTGTACAAAAATTCAAAAACAAATAAATAATCGTAAAGTAATCGTAAAATTTCTTTTAAAGTAATCGTAAAATTTCTTTTTAAACTTTAATTAGCAGCGGAAATAATAAAGCAAGAAATACAGGAAAGTTGTAACATGTATCTAAATATAAATTACAAATAATTTTGGCTTTTTATTTAGGCTTTTTCCTAAATAGAAATATTAAATGCAAGAAAAATGATTTTAAATTGCGCTACAAAAAATATTTCCCAAGAGAATACAATTTTTAAAAACAACTTTGTGTAGTAAAAATACGTAATTGTAATTTTCTGAATTGTATTTTATGTTTGTCAAAGAACCTTTTTTTTTATTAAAAATTGCTCACAAAAATAATCAAATATGCATAAGATTATCTACTAGGAGGTACAAATAAAATCGAAACCTGAAATATTCAATGAAAGAAAACTGAATCAAGAGAGCGAGAGTGTACTTTGCACATTAGTGGGAGCAAAAGCATCAAAATTGTCTGATCCCCAAACCAGAACTATCAATATTTCAGCTAAATCAAAGTTAATCAAGAGGAAAAAAATTACTTTTAGCCCTCCGATTACTCAGATGAGTTCAATTACTGTATTTACATGTTTTACAAGCATATTCAGTATGAATTCCAATGTAATAACTTCCTTACTTTTAATTTATTTTTGAAAAAATTTCTTATTAAGTTATTATTTAACTTTTAGAGAGGAGAAGCATGTAAACTAAAAATAAAAATGATATTAAAAGTTTTAGAAATCATTTTAGTTAGTGTAACAAGTATATAGACCAGCTTGTAGAACAACCAATTTCTTTATGTAAAGCTTAATATTGTTTCGGGACTTCCTCCATTATATCCGAAAAGTCATTAATTCCACTCCTAGTGTATGCATGGTATTATACAATCAAAGCCCTCAGTAACAAACTACAGCTTCATTAACATGAAAACATAGACAACAAATATATAGCCGAGATGCACACAAGCAATACACAACAGCACACTAAGAACAAACAGCAGCCTATAATTGACAATCGGTAGCTAACAACAACCTCAGAACACAAAGCGGCCAAACAGAACTCAGCAGGAGGAGGGAATCTTTATAGCTATTCACTAAGGTCTCTCCAATCGTCTGCTATTCTCCACTGTCTCCTCACTTTAACTGTATCCAATACTGACACTCTGCATTACGACTGGCTACTTCACACAGGACTCGATTGCTTATTTAATAAGCTCCATGATTCGACACATTCATCAATTCATCAATCTTTGAAACTCCACTCAAGGCTTGTGCTTCGCTGAACTGTCCCAACTAATTATCCGTTGACTCGCTATGCGATTCTAAACTCTCGACGACTGTCTTCGCCTTGAAATGTCTATCTTTTATAATTTCCGAAAACGAAGAGATAAAGTTCTCAAACAATCTAGAATATCTAAGCTCATCTTTATTCTATCGCCAAATTTCTTGATGATTCTAATATCAACCATTTTATAACCAAATTCGTCACATGGTAGCCAAATAGTTACCGAGTTTGCCGTCGAGCCCTAGGTTCACTGATTCAGTATCCAATCAAGTTCCAATAATGCTGAACGTAAAATGGTTTTTCCTACGATGGAGCTAACCATGCTGATAAACTACATTACATATTCGCAACAATATTATGCATATCAATTCTAGGACAAAATTTTATTTTTTGTTCAATATTAAACTAAATTCAATATTAATTTTCTTATAACCGATAGTTGAAAATTCTGAGCAAACAACTGAACAAAAGGAGTAAATTTCTTGTAATTCGTTACCGTGTTCGTCTTGTATAATGCAGTGACAGTTTTCCAACAGATACAAGTTTAGATTATCTCGTTTTTTGATGAAACAAAGAGGGCTCGGTTGATGTGTAGTTTAAACCCTTCCTAGCCAAGTTGGCGATAACACGCCAATGCTAGCTACTCCATTCCTTTTTTTATTATGGCAACCCTAGGTTATCTTTCTCCTTGATCAGAAAAGCTGACCTGTTCTCTAGTCTGTGATCCATGTTTGGCGAGCTGGCGATTTTTGAAAAGTGCGCCAAGTAGGGGTTTTAACAACAATCACACCAAGAGCTCTTCAAAATCTATTCAAAGTTCATCAAAGGCGAAGGAAATTACAGCACAACTCCTATTTAGCACAAAATACCGAAAAACATCGTTAAGAAATCTTCCCAACGTCAGCCGTTATTCAGAATGTCGAGCAACAGCATGGGAATCGTTCTGCTTTGTACCGATGGTGATTCAACTCTCATAGAAAAATCATCCTCTCCCTTTTATTTTCCACTAAAAATAAACAAATGAATTAAAACAGACAAATAAATTATTGAAAGAAAGAAAATATATCTGCATTATAAGCCATTAATGGGGAGGGATAGCCTGGTTGGTAGAGCGTTAAATTCATTATCCTTAGTTTGCGAGTTCGAACTTCACCGGTCGAAGACTCTCCGAGTGTGTGACTGGCGCTCGTTTAATCTGTCGTGGTCACAAATCCCTCCATGTGATGAGTAATACCACTGGTTGTACTGGGTCAGAGATGATCGTTCTCTGTTCCAGATCTAAATTACGATCTGTGGATGAATTAATGAAATGTATGAATGAAATCCACTCTGTAAAATGGGTGTGTGACGTGTGTGAGCTAGAAGTCAGACTTCTGCTCTCGGGTGCTCAGGGGTCCATACTCTCAGAATCTACTGCACCCCACCTTCCGGTATAAAGCGGAACACGAAAACATAAGTTATTAGTCGCTTTTGGTAACCAATTAGTTCCTTGGAAACATTTGTTAGATTTAATTTCTTTTAGATGCTTAGCTGTAACTTCATGTTCATGATTCCTTCAAACTGCCAAACATTAAAACCACATTATTCAAATAGTTTAATTATTCACTGCTTTTCATGCAAATGAACTATACTAACGGAGATCTGTTCCTGATATGACAATACTTTAAAAAACTGAATTCTTCATTTCATTTCACTTTCAAACGCCACGGTAATGCATAGTTACATTTTATTCTTTTTGAAAATCACACAGATATCAAACAGGATAATTTTACTTTAATTTTCAACAATAGAGGGAAAAATTTGCAATTTAATATTTGATGGAAAAAAGGTTTGAATTTTAAAGAAATAAACTAATCCATTGCCGGGAAAAAATGGCATTATATATATATATATATATATATATA
>JAOUZG010016644.1:3180265-3194000 GCA_026289955.1 Argiope argentata | reverse complement strand
TTTTTCGAACCCAATACACCCAGCATCGGTTAGATGCACCCTGCATATCACGAATGAATTTATTCTGGTTATGATTTAACAGCATCCTTTTTCAGTCATATTGTATTTGAAATTGTTCCGGCGACCTGGCACAGAGGTAGTGCATCTTCCTTGTGATCTAGGTGCCCCGTTTACAGTTTGGTTGTTTTTCTGTGAGGTGTATGAATGACACCCCCCCCTCCTTCAAAAGAGGGTGTGCAAGCGAGTGTGTGTATGTGTCATCCTCATATGAGCTAGAAGTCAAACTTCTGTCTTCAGGTGCTCAGGGATCCATATCCTCAGAAGCTACTACACCCCTTTCTCCATTGTTAAGCGAACACGTCATCATCCTCATCATTATATCTTTGTTTTGTTTTTCAACTTATATTATTATTTTTGCTGTCCAGTATAAGTCCATATAAGCTCCCCCCCCCTCCATGGATTAATCACCAAGGACTAAACGATAGATTTAATAAAGATATTAAATTTATGCCAATGATCAATAGGTATTTCATAACTATTCTTCGCCGATGTAGAATTGTAGACCTTCGCTTACCCAAGGTCTACAATTTTATGCGGGAGAGAAGATAACAACTTACAAGATAAATTATAAACTCGATTTATAATTATGGTGGCCACTCTCGCTAATTTCATATTCATGTTATTTTTAACAGAATGTAGAAAACGAAAGAAATAATGTCTTTTTAATTAATTAACTTTTTACCTCTCTGTTTGAATGAATTTCCCTTTCACTTCACACTTTCATGAAGTTTTTGACGATTACAATATTTTCTATTAAGATTTCACAATGATAAACGACAACAGAAATATCATTTTCGATTCCTACAATTAGTTCATTCTATCCCTATATATAACTTGTTCAACTTTTCAATCATTAATAAATGATTTTTTATTCATCCACTAAGATTCAAATGGATTTTTTTTTAAATTTGCAGTGGATGACATTTGATGTTAATACAGTTATTTCAAATATTAATCCATTAACTAAATTTGATTGGTTCTTAATACTTTAAATAGTTTTAGAAGTTTGTAATGAAAATCGAAATTAACAGACAATAATCAGTAAAATGCAAGGATTTCAGTATTTTTTGCGTGAATACGAAGAATGCTAGTTCAATTCTTGCAAAAATAAGTTCTAATTTTTGATAATTTATATTAATTGTAAATATAATAAAAAGTAACTAAAATAAAAATCTTCTTTATTGAACTAAGTAGGAATTGACTCAAATTTTTTATATTACTTGCTTTTTATAATTCTATTTCATATTAGCTACCTTTGGCAAACAATTGATTACACTTAAATCTTTACTTTGCCTTTAATAGCCTTTACTTTGTTCACAATTCCTTCAAAAAAAATTCTAGCATTAATGAGATAGTCATTAGAGATTTGTTATTTTAAAAGCCAAAGAACAAAAGAAAATATTTGTTAATTCATCATTTGCAGAATAACCAAATTTCTATTTTTATAATAACAGAAAAGTTCAGTTTTGATATTTTTAAATTATGTTTTTCATTTCCAACAGGTTGTTAAGGGAAAACCCATTTTGAAAGTGACTTCGTCCACAAAACTTTTATAGCTACCTTCAAGGCAGAAAAACAAACTAACATGTGAAATAGAAACATTATTTTTGGCAAATAATATTATGTTTTGATTTAAATTAACTGTTCAACAAATTTTTATTGCTGATTTTGAAGCAAGTTTTTTTCATAATTTTTCCTTGAACATCAAAAAGAAACAAATAGAAAGAAGAAATAAATGCTGGTTTTGAAGGGGTTTTTTTTTTTCATAACTCTTCCTTATATGTCTAGAAGAAATAAATACTACATAGTTTTTCCAGCCCACATATTTTTCAACATAATCCAAGTAGAGGGAAGACTAGTAGTTTAAGAAGTATTTAAAAAAAAACTTACTTTCAAATTCCGGAATCAAATCCTCTTTTGATTTGAATACCCTTCCTACAGAAATAATCTAAACTATCATAATTGATATTAGAATTAAGGTATTCATAAAGGATTATTTAAATTAAATAAGAAGTACTTAGGTATCTCCTATGAGAAAATTAATTACCATAATTTTGAAATATATAATTAACCATATTAACCATAATTTTTAAATATATTTCCCTGGGTATGCAGTTTTGATTTTAGAAAGAAAAAAAAATCATAATTTTACAGAAGAGAGACAACAGACCTGCAATAATTAGCATGAAATTTTAAATACCAGAAATATTTCTGTATGTATAACTAATTATTCAGCACATTTTCATTTAACTATGACTATAGTGACTACAACACTTAATTCTAAATTATGTCAAGCTCTTTTTCTAAGCGATGCAATAATTCCACAGTCGGGGCCAATAGTTTATGCAATGAAATCTGAGAAGGGAAGCCACAAACAAATTGGAATATAGAGAAAAAAAATATGATTGCTGATGTTAAACAAATAGCAACAAATGTAGTTGATAGTAGTAAACATATAAATTAATATCTTCACACTACCTGACAGTAATTTTTTCCTTTTATACACCAAAATATGATTTTTTAAAATTGAAACCAAATATTATAAATATATATTATTTGGCTAGAATATATTCAATAGTTGTTGAATAAAAGTTGTCTAAACACTTCTTATTTAATTTGGCTCAGTCTGTATTTTCTTATACAATAAACAGATTTGATGAATTGCTTTTATTTATGGCAAGTAAAATACATAAAGAAACAAATTAACAAAATATAAAATATAATTGATTAAAATACAAAATCTTTCTTTAAAATGAAACATATTGTCTTCATTGGCACACAACTCAAAAAATGACATATATCACAATCACAAATTATTCATTTCCCAAATTTATCAAATTAAAAGTAACAAAGAAATTTTTTTAATATTATAATATAATGTGTAATTTACAATAAAAATATTAATCAAAACTAACTAGTGTTCCATTAATCCAAATCCATCAAGATATTTATTGGAATAAACAAATTTTCAGTTCAAAAAATTATTTATAAAGTTTAGCATGAAGATAAATATATAAATTAGTAATTTGAAGATAAATATATAGTACACTAGAGTGAAGGTCAAAATTCTTTAAAAATTGATATGTTGGACATTGACAAAATATTGCAGATAAGAGTGGCAAAATCTGCAAAACTATTTCTTTTATATTGCTTTACAATTACTATAAAATGACAATTTTTTACTATCATTTTTGTTACTGTCCCAACATAAAGTTCAAATTAAACAAATATTAAATAATACATATTTAGATTTACAAACTTTCACAATATATTTAATCTTCACATCAAGTTATAATATTCTTTTATGGTAAAATTTAAATAAACTTGATTTTTGTTAAATTATAAAATTAAAGCATACAGAATTTGGTACTTAAATATTAGACTGTCCAACTTTATCGCCAAATTTGAAGTCATCGCAATGAGTTGCTAACTGTTGGCAAAGACGGTCTAATCTATAAGTACCCAGGATTTCTACTTATGCCTTTTATTTTCCACAACAATCAATCAATTTAAAAAAATCATTGACTGCTAAATATTATTATTAAAAATGGCACATTTCCTAAATTTAAAGATTTTTTTAAAAAAAATAATTTAAGTTCATAAAACTAAGTTATAGAGAAGAAGAAAGTTTTGAAATCAGAGACCACAGTTAGGAGAGATTAATATGTACAGTGGAGTAATTTTAAAGATTGAATATGAATGTACACTATTCCTTTCTTAAAATAACAAATAAAATCATTCCAGATCTTAGAGCCAGATTTCCTTTTATTTGCTGTTCTTTCTACATGTGACACACAGTAATTTCAATATGCTAACTTGTGGGCAATTGTAGTTCTGTTAATAGAATAATACCCAAAAATGTTCAGGAAATCTACTTTAATGTGCCACTTGGTCACCCATTACTATTGCTACCATTATGGTAATAATTGAAACGGCAATCAAGCAGAATAATTACACCAGCAATTCTTTAAGGACTATGTTGAATGCTTTACCTTCGCATCCATTTATCTTCTAAATGAAATGGTATCATTGGTGATATAATAGGGTTAAAATTTAAAAGGATTTCATAGTATCTTTTAATTATTTATCCTATTTAAATCAAATTACAAAAACTAGATTAAAACGTATATTTAATATCTAATTTTGAAATATGAAATTGGCAAATTATAATACAAAATGTATTTCAAAGTTGACACAAACATTTGTTTTCATACATTGGTGTAGTGATTAAAGAATAGCAACAGATAAATTATTGGTATCACTTTTAAGTTTTTGAGTCAATTAAGATTCAAGTATCATTTAACATTTCCTCTCATCCCACTATTTATTTTATTAATGTCCTTAAAAATATTTTTCATATTTAAACAAGACTAGAAGGATATGTGATAATCACATACTTTGATATAAGAACAAGCTTGTAAATGAACTGTAAAATAGAATATTATGTGAAAAGGCACTATAATATCACTTACCAAGTGCAGTATAGAAAAAGTTTTTAAGGAAATAGGAAAGTTTTAATAATTATTGAATAAATTTAATTCATAACTGGTTCTACATGATCAACACCATCCACTACGCTAATCTGAGATACTGTCTGATCTGAAGTAGCATCATCTCCTAATGATAAACTGCTATTTAATAAATCCTCTAATCCAGCTGAAAAGTCTCCTTCAAGTTCCTCTTCAATGCTTTCATCAGAATTCAACTGATGACCACTGGATTCTTCAGTCGATTCGGGATCTAGATCCGGTTTAACAATATCTTCCTTTTCATCTTCTTTTATTTCTTTATTACCAGATTTCTCTGAACTTGATGATAACATTTTAGTATCCAAACTGGGAAGAGTTTTTGGTAACTCTGTAGAGCTGAAATTCCAGTCTTTGCCCTTTGTTGTAAGAGCAGGCAAATCCTTTAATGAAGATAGTGTGTTTTTTTCAGTACCTAATGAAGTAGATCCATTTGATTTATTTTGAATATTATCTTTAAAACTACTCACTGTAAAAGTATTTTCACTAGGCAGATTTAAAAAACTTGGCTTTTCAGATGGTATTGGATCATCAAAAAATGAGTCATCTTCCAGATTTAAAGAACTTTCTTTTTCTTTAAAGATACTAGATTTTTCGTTTGTGAACACATCAGATATCTTAGGTTTTTCTTTATCAAACATTTCTAAGCTAGAAGATTCATTTTTTAGCTTCTCAATAATGCTAGAATTTGATTTTCTAAAAGCATCAGAAGTAGAGGGTTTTTGCTTTGCTTTGATATTTTCTTCGGATAACCTGTTTTTTCCAGAGTCGTCAAATTTTAATGAAGGAAAAGCTGACGTAGATATGCTATCATTTGAAGTCAAATCTTCGAAACCATTTTTTTCTTTCACTGGAGAATCCTCTGAAATAGTTTCTAGAGATGTATGGATACTTGAACTAAAACCAATACTTTTTTCTGAACTTAAAAATTGAGATGCTTTTTCTAATTCAAAAGATGGCTTATTTTTTAAAAGAGAAGAAATAACAGGCCCATCAATTTCGGAATTTTTAAGATTCAACTCTTTACAAAGATCATTTCGATTTAAATAAGGTGAAGATGTCGCTATTTCAGGATCAAAAACGGAAATCGTGAAGTTAAGGTTAAAATATTCCAAAAATTCGCGTACCAATGACACAACTAATTTTCCATCCTTCTTCTCCATAAATTCATCAAACTTCTTATTAAATAATGGAATTTTTGAGCGCAAATTGCGCTCTTCCTCAAATGCAAGAAGTACTCCCGCTCGCAATTCAGCTTTTATTTTATTCAAAAAGCCACATGTTTCTAAGTTTTGAATTATTATATCACGTAATTCCGTTTCTCCTTCAGCATACATTTTGTTAGATTTTAGTAAAGCAGATGAATTTTGTTTTTAAAAATATTGAAATCGAAATAACACGTATTTAAACGATAAAAAAAATTCAAACTTGTTTATCAGCCATTTGTTTATATTTACATAAGAATTTATACGCTCACTTCAGTTCAGTTATATAGGTTTCAAGAAAAATCTAAAAAATCATTAAAATGATCAGAACATCTTCTGAATTTTTAAGTAATTCCGAAACAAGTAAAACTATGCAAATATTTCGATCTGAAACAGTTTAGTTTATTTATAATAATAGTTTCGAGCTCTCTGAACATAAATGTTGGAATTTAAATTTTACCAAACTTGTCGCAAAGTAATAGCCAATTATAACTTACAGAACTTTCGCAGCTCTGCTATTGGTTGTTTCTCTTGTCACTTTTTGTCCCGTTTATAATCATAAAATATTATTATGTACGTGTCTCCGTTGCTTTCGTTGCGTGCTATTTGTATTTGCATATTTTAATATTTTCACGCATTCGTAGCTATAATAACCGTATCATGAATGTAAGTTTTTTACATTTTGATCATTTTTTTTATCGTCATAAATATGAGTACTTTTTATCTGCGTAGAAATCGGCAGGTCATATACTTTGAACTTTTAAACGTGTCGCTTTAAATTCCCTTTTCCAAAACTTTTCAATGCAATTGAAATAAAAGGAAAATTTGCTTTTCTAACCTATTGCTTCTACCCTTGACTCAATAATTTTATTGACATTCCATTTTAACAAATAGATTGTATAGTATGTTTTTAAATTATGGTATAATTTTACCGACTCTTCTGTTTGTCTTGGCATTTTGTCAGGTTTTGGAATCGGCTATCTACTAATATATTCAAATGCATTTCTATATTTCTGTATGATTCAATAAAGTAACAATTTCAAACATTTTCAATTGTTTAGACAGCTATATCCTTAACCTTGAAAAGAAAATAGTAGTTTTCCTTGGTTATCCGATTTCAATGTCAAATGATGTTAACTACTTAGCATAACAAGTTGAAAACATGTTATTAGTAATATTCCTCTTAGGAACTGTTACAAAGCACGTTTATAACTTTTAATTAAATTTGGCTTTTAAGTTATCTTTTAATTAACAAAATAATAAGAATATTGATATACCAGCTACATAAAAAAATTCTTCTGTTTTAAATTGTATTTTTTTTATTTGAAGAATAAAGGTGCATTATTACATATATTTTACATTACGTATGATATAAAGAATTTTACACTAACCAGTTTTAATTTCATCGATTTTTATCTGATTTTGGGCATCAGTTTTTATTTGATCAGAGCAGGTTTAATATCTGAATTCAAAACTTTTTATAAACTATTGAAATTTAAAGAAAGATCACTTTTATCTACAAATGAATTCAGTCATTTTTATGTGGATTCAAGAACTTATATTTCTGTCAAGTTACAATATGTTTAATATGGAATAACATTTCCAAGGAGTTTGTAAACCAATTTATGGTTGCTTTCGTGAGGGTAATGTGAAGAAACATTTTCTTGGTTACATTAATTTGTGAAACTTTTAAAATGAAAGAAATGTACTCGCAAGTTATTTATTAAGTCATATAATTTAAAAAATAATTTTATATTGAAAGGGAATCATGAAAAATATTTAAAAAAAATTATAACATCTAAAGTAAGAAATTTTCTAAATAGATATTTTAACAAATCATTTAACATTTAATTATGAACTTGTGTCAAAGAAATATTGGATTATTTTTGCAGTGAATTCTTCCTTATTATTTTCTGTCATTTTAACGTCATTCTTTTTATAAGATTTGTACTGCTTTACTTTAATCCTGTACTCATATTTTCAGCTAGTAAGGCATTTACATGTTCAAATAAAACTTGTGATATAAAAACTGCAGATTAAAATCCATATTTGATCTTATTGTAAAAAGCAATACAATTTCATTTAAAAATTAAATTTTAATTATATAATTTATTGAAATATTTAATATGTGTAGTTTAAAACACTATTAAAATTAGAAGAAACTGAAAAAGTAGAATGTTATATAAAGTTTTTTCTTGATCATTTAACATAGTTGGAAATTAAAATATACTATTTTTACCTACATACTTTTAAATGAAATATTCATCCAAGAAAATCTTTCAATTATACTTTTGTATTGCATTTAATTGGTATTTCATGTAAAATATTATTTTAGTCAAATTTTCACTGATAGCTTAGTAATTATTATGATTTCATCCCCCTTCATCTACTTTAATCATTGGATTATTGTATTCTCCTGTTCCTATTTGGTAATTATTTACGGAAAATATAATTTATTTATAAGAAGAAAAAGAATAGTTATTATTTAAGTGGATGAGGAAAACAATTTTTTATTATCTACTTACATAAAACAAAAGGAAGTACTTTAATATTTTATCTTTAAAAGCCTTTAATAAGAGATTTTTGGATTTTTCATTAACCCCAAATCTAAAGACTAAATAAATCTTATAGTAATATTTACTGGTTGCATCTTATATAAAAGTTCCAATTACCAGTCATTGAAATATAAGAAGTTAAACAAAAATTAATTGTTAATATTTTATTGAATTAGAACTGTGAAAACTACTATTAAAGAAATGAATTTCCCTTAATTAAAAATCTCCCTTTAAAATATTTTATCTCTCTTCTTCCCCAGTTAAATTTACAATAAGTTAATCATTGAAAATTGTTTCTTAACACTTATTTAAAATCAAAATTATAGTTATTTTTTGGCCAAATATAGATTTTCTTTAATAATACTTTATTTTAATACACTTATCAGTCATAAAATATTAATTGAAATTCTTAAGAAAATATATGTCATGTTAAAAGAAATTTGCATCATTTTGTAAGGTTGCCAGAAGCTTGAAAAATTTGCCTTTATTTGTCTTGTGTAGCCTTGAATATTGAGGAAGTTTTTTATATTTCTTATTTTCTTCCCTTCCTCTTTATCAGCATCTGGCACAAATGTAACTGTAATTGTGTCACCAGTCAACTTAACTATGAAAGAGAGCACTTTTGATTTATTTTTATTTTCTTTATGGTGAAAAAATATTTTTTGTTTTAATTCCTTTTTTCCCCATATTTTTTCATTTGAATTTGCATAAAGAACGTAAGAGAAATCATTTTTATGATTTGTTTTGATTAAAATAGTTAAGAACTATTCAAATTATTTTAAAGCTTTATGTTATAATTTTTTATTATGTTAATAAAGATTTTTATTATTTATTATTTGAAATATCAGTTATAGTGTATTCCTGCACAAAGTATTAAATATGTTTAATATTTAATGTGAGATATGCGTATTTACTTTACATTTTTGTTATTTTACCACCTATTCAGAGAGAGAGAGATTTATTATTTAATTTTTTAAGAAAGAAAAAAGATAAATATGTTTTAAACATTAAAAAGTTGTATTGTGTATCAATTTTTTCATAACAAATTTTTTAAAAATATTGAAATTATAAATTTTATTACTTATATTCCAGTTTTATTTATATTGCATGGTGATATTAAGTGAAATTGGAATTTTAAAAAATTAAGCTTATACACTATTTAAATTATTGAAAATTAATTTTTAGTACATCTATGAGTACTTTTCCATTAGCCTGGCTGTTGTGAAAAATCACCAAAGAAATTTGCCGGAATTTGTTATATAGAAAACAAATTCATATAGAATTGCTTCTGAAATACAAATATGCCCAAAAGTGTATAAAACTAATTTGTATTCAATTTTGTGTGCTAGATCAAATATTTTTCATAATTTTTCTAATACTTAAAAAAAAATTGTTAAAAAATTTAATACTGCAATAAAAAAATGAAAAACAAGTTTTAAAGAATTATAGTATTTTTATATCTGAAATTATATTACAGAAAAGGGCTTTAATGTTTTAAAATGTTCAAACATTGAAAAAAAAATAAAAGATAATTGTCTGACGAAACATTTGTATTAACAATAAAAATTATTCAAATTTTGATAGCATTAAAGCGTATGGTAATTCGATTTACTTGAAATACATGTATGATTTCTTAAAATAAGAGAAAGAATTACATGTTTAATACAGAATGTTAAATTCATGTTTAGGACAATTAAATTAGTACGTTTGGGAAGATCTTTAGAATTTTCTGATGTGTAAAAGCAATTTTTTCATTCTACTATATTTTCAACATTATTGCAGAAAATGTTATATTTTGGTTTCAATTTTAATTAATGAAAAAAATTTTAATAACTTATGCATACAAATTTGATTTTAACTTAAATTTATTTTACCATTGGAAGGCAAAATTTATTCACAAGGTTGTTCAATGGCAAAATAACTCTGTTTGCTTTAGGACACAAAAGGAAAATATCAGGTTTCCTTGGTAGGGATTTTATTGAGAGAATCTTACTTCTTTGAAATACATTAATTCAGAAAAGAAAATCTTATGTATATCTGGAAAAAATGCTATTATGAAATTACAATTAGAAGTTTGGATTATTATGTAATTCAACTTCAATTTGTCTAAGAATCAACTCATACAAGTCCTAATTAATGTTTAGAGAAATATTTTTACCATTCTTTATGCAAGTTTGTGAAGTGTTCAGGGGAGATCTGCTTGAGTATATCGATTTCTGATTGAATGCTCTAAAATAGACAATAATGGTTTGATGATACTGTAGTTGGTGGTCTGTGCTAACCAGTTCATCAAACTATGATTTAACAAGTCCTGCCATATGAATTGGAGCATCATTGTCTTAGAAAATACCATTTTTTGCAGGAAACAAAGTTTACATTATATGTTAGATTTGTTCAGGTAAAATTTCTCTCAGGGATCTTTTTCAATCCTGAGATTGGAATAACAGAAAATCACAATATAAATATATCTACTATGGCAGATCCACCTCCATGCTCAACAGTTGGAAGGAGACAGTCAGAATCTTATGCTTGTACAGATCTTGGAAATGTTTATCTATCCTATTGTGAAACTTGATTTGTCTGATCTTATAATTGTCTTTCATTTATTAGTCAACTAGATCTCTGGGTTTATAACACAACTGTAAACATTTAGACATTAATATCTATGACAATTGCTTGAGAATTGCTGTTCTGCTATAAATGTTTTATTTATGAAGGGAATATATGTGTAATTATTGAAATTAAAGAATCCAGATTCTGAATCAGCTTTGCATTCACTTTGGCTGGCGTTATCTTTTTAGGCATTCCAATCTAACCCATTGTACCCATTGTTCTCTTTCAATCAGCTTCTCCTTCCATTTTTTGTCTTGCTTTAGCTGAGCTGTCTTGCTGCACGGAGTTTGCACTGTCATGATCATACTTGTAGAAATATCTCAAAACTGGAATGTTTCGGTCACATTTGCTCCAGCTAGTCAGACTTTTACAATTTGGCCTCGTTAAAAGTCTATAAGATCTAAAATTGTATGATTTTGAAATAAAATCCAAGATATATACAATTTTGCTAAATCTGCCTCATACTACTGATATATACATTTTATGTTTAAAAAAACTGATAATTGGGATTATAATTTGTTAGAAAATAGTCTTATATGCTACTTTCAATAATAGGTGTTTCAATTACTTTGATAGCCACTTGTGTATATATAATGAATATAATAATTTTGAAAAAGTGCCTATTTAAAATTAATTGCTATACTTTACTGGATTAGAGGTGATCGTTATCTGTTTCAGATCTATATTACGATCTGTGGATGAGTAAAATCTGACCAGTAAAAAGGGTTTGTGATATATGTGAGCTAGAATACAGACTTCTGCCTTCAGGTGCTCAGTGGTCATACCCTCAGAAACTACTGCACCCCTTCTTCCATTGTAAAGCAGTACACAAGAAAAATGACAAACATTTGTAATTATTTAATAAAAAGTAATTAAAATAAAAACATCTAATTACTTAAATAGAAATTGATTTTAAATAATTATTTTTTATATTACTTGTTCTCAATATATTAAGATTTTATAGTGAGTTAACAAAACTTCAGCTGTGAAAATAGAGATTAAGGTTATATAACCGAATAGAAGAAAGGTTTCAGAAAATAATCAGATTCACTTTCAAGTGAAGGGGGGTGAACTTTTCAAGTGAACTTTTTTGTTCATTGTTTGTTGACTGATGAAAAATATGTATGCTAATTATTATTATTAAGTTCTGCTGGATTTTCTTTTGAATAATTTCAAAATATTTGATGACTCTTATTTCAATACAGATTCTTATTTAATAAGATTTAATACATTTAATCCAGTAGACCCCCACATAGCATATTCAAAAATTTTGCTTTGTATACATCAAATTATTAAATTTTGCCAATAATGAGTATTATATGACTGTTTTTATGAAGGTTGTATTTTATATTTAGTTTTGCCTGATTTCCCTTATTACATATTTATGTAAAATAAAACTTTATAACCAATGGGAGTCTACTACACCTTATTTTTAAAAAATCTCTTTAATCAAATTAATATAAGTTATTCTGAACAGTATCAAATATTATTTTGTCTCTGTTAATGAAATCAACTGTAATGCTGTTTTTGAAACCTTTTAAATATATTTATATTTTCTATTAAAAAACTTTGAACCAATAATGTTTATTAAAAACTTATTTAACATTTTATAAAAATTAATATTTTTTAAATATAACTTTGATTAGCATATTAATTTTATTCTGTGAGATATATTACTTTTATTTTTTACATGAATTATTATAAAAATCTGTTTAAATTTGATTGAATACAAATTATATATTATGTTTTCAAAAAGAATATTCTTTACTATTTATTTTCAATTAATTAGTTAATCAATTAATTTTTTTTTAAATTTTTCTTTTCCCAGAATGTGACAAAAAACATGTTTTAAGTCCCAAAGGTATGGGAAAACCTGATATACCTACTTTATCTACCTTTGAATGTCGCAGTGTTTTGGATTCCATTCAAAATGAATTTGAACAGCTGCAGAAAGAAGATTGCAGTTTAAGGTTTGTTGTGATTTTTTTAAAAAAAACTCAAAGTATTGGAATATATAATTCAAAATTATCTGAAGACTTTCTAATTACAATAGTTCTTCATTACTTATATATTTTGCACTGAGAAATATAAGAGTGTTTTTGGTTAACCTTATAAAAAGTGTAAGCACATAGATAACTGTTGTGTTGTTAATTTTAAAAAAAATGGTACTTTTCTATTAGCTGGGCAGCAGAGAAAAATTGCCAAATGTAGAATACTGCCAAATTCTAAGTGATTTTAAGGCAAAAAATCGGCAAATAATATAACATTCCTCCAAATTTCTCTGCATTTTTTTTGGGGGGGGCTTATGGAAAAGTACTAAAAGTCATCTATTTAGATATGTAATTTTAACTCGCAGGAATCAGCCATAATGATAAACATTCAAAGACAAATTTTATTTCTGGAATAACAATGTAATAAAATCTCCTTTTTTAAGGATTGGAAATAAATGTGCATGTTCAACTTTGTGTAATTTATAAAACTTTTATATAAATAATCTTACCATTTGGATATAGTCATACAATTAAAAATCAACCATTATGTTGTAAATTTGGGATTCATAATTGGAAATTCTACTTGAGCATTTGTAGTTCACCATGCAAAATTGAATGAACTGCAGTCTACTGTAGAAAGGTCTTTAAAATGCAATAATTAATTAATAGAGAATACACCATTAATGCATTGCTTGATTTATGACTTCCATAGATTTTCAACTATCTAATGAATTCATACTTACTATTTAATGACATATTTTTTCAACTGTAGGTAAAAGATTATA
>JAOUZG010016644.1:3119986-3180165 GCA_026289955.1 Argiope argentata | reverse complement strand
TATATATATATATATATATATATATATATATATATATATATATACAGTGGGACAAACAATTGAGGATACACCTTACTTTGACTTGATAAATCCAACTTTCAATCAAAATAACGCATTAACTAGAAGTGCAAACGCGTTTTTATTTTCACATATAACAAAAAGGTTAATTTACTGTAAAAATAATGAAAATCAACAAAAAAATATCTAAAATTAAAAATTTCCCAAGTATTTGAAATAAACATAGGCAGATTTTTACCTCAAAAGATTGAGGATACACCAATGAAATTTGTGTGACATATCGCTTACAAAGACAGTGTGGATATTTGGTTGTATGTCCTTTGGCTTTTATAATGTCCTCCAAACGTCTTAGTACCGATTCAACCAATTTTTTGGTGGTATGTGGAGATATTTTATTCCATTCTTCTTGTAACACTTGCTTTAAATGGGCTTTGTTCCTAATTTGGTGTTTTTGGACCGCTATTTCGAGTGTGGCCCACAAATTTTCTATGACATTGATGTCAGGGGACTGTGGTGGTGTGTGCAATTGCTGTTTACAATGAAAAAAACACCACATTTTGACATTACACACCGTATGTTTGGAGTCGCTGTCTTGCTGGAAAATAAAATTTCCATCTAAACCCAATTTTTTTCACTTTCTTTAAGATTGTTGTTGAGTATATCTATATAAAACTTCTGATCCATTATACCAACTATAAAAACTAAATTTCCTACCCCATTTGAAGCCATACAACCCCAAACCATGATTGAGCCACCACCATGTTTAAATATACTTCCTAATTTTTTGGATCCAAAGCGGTGTTCGGCTTTCTCCAAACGGTGCGACTGCCATCACTTCCAAAAATGTTGAATTTACTTTCATCACAAAATATAACTTTCTTCCAAGAGTTATGTCTTCAATTGATGAGTTTTTGCAAACTCCCAACGCTTTTTCTGATTTTGTAAGCTTATGAAAGGTTTCTTTCTAGCTACTCGACTGCTATATCCAGCATGTCTAATCACATTTCTCACAGTTTCAGCACTTACACATCTGCCCATTATTCGAGAAGTTTCTGCAGCTAGTTTGACTGCACTTAGTTTAGGATCAATCTTGATATCTTTCAAAATTTTCCTTTTGATTACATTGCTCAGAATACTTTTCCTTCCTCTTCCACTTTTATTTTCAATTAATCCGTCGCTTTTAAATCTTACAATGATTTTCTGGACATACGAGTGGCTTCTACCAGCTATTTCACGACAAGAATTTCCTTTCTTAAATAACCTTAATATAAATTTTCTTACATCAATACTGGTCTCTCTTCGAAGACCCATTTTCCATTTAAGATTGCAACTTTAAATTCACATAACCAACTTCAAAAGACAAAAGTAGAAGCCGAAAAGGTTTAAGATAAAATTGGCCAAACTTCGGCTATTACAGTAGAAAGCAGAAAAAAATCTAGCGGTAGTTATGCAAAAATTTTATTGGTGTATCCTTAATTTTTTATGGTAAAAATCTGCCTATGTTAATTTCAAATACTGGTAAAATTTTTAATTTTAGATATTTTTTTGTTAATTTTCGTTATTTTAACTGTAAATTAACCCTTTTGTTATATGTGAAAATAAAAGCGCGTTTACACTTCTAGTTAATGTGTTATTTCGATCGAAAGTTGGATTTATCAAGTAAAAGTAAGGTGTATCCTCAATTGTTTGTCCCACTGTGTGTGTATGTAATATATATATATATATATACTAGCTGACCCGGCAAACGTTGTTTTGCCATATAAATAATTTCCTAGTAATAAATAAGCATTCCCGTACCCGGCAAAATTAATAATTAATAATAATGGCAAAATTTAATAATTTCCTAGCATTCCCGTACCCGGCATTGCTCGGGTAATGGAATTAGTGGGGGATAACAGTGCTACGTGCACTTAGTTACGAAATTCCTCTATAATAATTACTTATTGTCTATAATTTTTTCCCAATTTTGGGAGGGTCCCGGCGCCCCTGGATTCCTTATATATATGCCCTTGTCCTTACCGATCCTTAAGGATGCTTTTAAAGTAGTTATTTTCTTTTCAAACGCAGGCTATCTACATTTTATTGTTATACCTGTGTTTAAGCAAGAACTTCTTTGTATACAACATTTTTTGGAGTTTTTTTTTCTGTTGATAAATTCATTAAGCTGCTAGATGAACTGATTCGGGAGAAAGCTACATAAAATTGGCCGTTTGAAAAACAGTCTTTTCTTAATTTGATCCCTGCTACTTTTAATTTCTGTCCTTGTGACTTATTAACGGTTATTGCAAAGCAAACTTTTACGGGAAACTGCACTCTTCTAAATTCAAAAGGATACCCCGACGGAATTAGTGGACTGCGGGGGGTAAAGGTTACGTATAGTGTGCCCCTTGCCGCGCCAAGGATGCCAAGTCGCCAATAAAGATGGCCGACAAAGTAAACAAACACTTCTATGGGATAGTTACGGTTACGACTTTTCGCAATATAAATATGATTTTTTTAACGATAAGCATTGTCTTTTTTTTTTCAGACCCGGTGCCTTCAACAGATGCCTCCGGCATCTGTTGAAGGCACCGGGCAGAATTTTTTAACTTAAAAAACATCCTACGGCTTCGCTAGGCCCGGGAACGGGAAAATAGTAGCTTCGCTAGCACATTGAACATCAGGAATGTGCGAATAACATGAACAGTAAATAAAAAATAATTGAGAAAGACAAAGATGCAAAAAGAATGGATTTAATAGGAAATTTTAAAGAACGAGAAATGCGAATAATTCTATAGCAGGTGGTTTTTAAAGAACGAAAGCAGACGACTTCGTAAAGAAATAAATCAGACGATTTTGTGAAATCGCATACTGAAAATTAAAATGAGTAAAGGAATAAATATTTTATGATCGCATTAAAAATACAATTGAAACTTCTTATTCACTATACAAAAAAATCTTAATTATAATACAGATCAAAATTAAAATATTTAGTTGATATTATTTTATTATTTTTAATTTAACAGTTTTCATTAAAGAGTTGAAGCTCATGTACAACTCAACTATTGTAGGAAGAAGTAAACAAAACATCATTAGGGTTACTACAAGAGCGTTGTGTTGGGTTCCCATATTGGCGATAAACTCGGGGGGCACACTAATGACCATTTTAACCCTGCGGGGTATTAAAACCAACACTCCTCGAGCACATCCAGTAATAATCGTAGCTTCGATTACATACTTATTAAGTCTAGTCATTCATAGTCTGGTGTCATAGCATAATTTAGGTGGAGGAAGGTTTCGTAGTTGCATTACTGGTGTCCCAACTTTCAGGTGAAGTATGCGAGGTGGAAAAACTGGAATGAATTCATAAGACGCGTAATTTTTGCAGGATTGTTTTCAAAATTGATCAGGGTGTGCCAAAGCAATGCCAAATTATACAAAAAAAAATTTAGTCTCATTTTTATTTATCAATGGATTAGATTTGTAATGTTGAAGAGGGAAACCCAATAAACGACAAAATAATTTTTAAATGCGCAATTTTCTATCAGATTTTTTCAATCTTTCACACGATTTTGAAAAATTTATCGAATTTTATGTAAAAAAAATTTGATTGAGTTATCTTGAAAAGTTTCGGCGTAATTCAATATTAAAGCGAAATTTTGCCTCTTCGTTAAAAAATTCGTCAAAAATTCAGTTTTAAAAATTCGATTTTTTAAATTATATTGCAGAATACTATATCGTATTGTCTTTCAGGAAACATATTTTCTGTATTTTTCCAGCTAAGCGTCTATTTTACAGGACCGTTCAAGAAATAGACCCGCCAAAATGGGCCTTTTTTAAAAAAATCGATATTTAATTTTTGCGTCGACATTTCGTAAAATAAATTACATCTCCGTGGTCTACGATAAAAAGTCCATCCGATACCACAGCGATATTGAGTATAAGTTGAACGGACGCGTAACGATGGCAATTTTAAAAACGCGGTTTTACTGGACGAAAAGGTACTCATGAGCGATCGCTTCTCCGGAAGGTCGGGTTTCACTCGGAAAGTAACTTTACAGGTTTTAATTTCACAGAAATTAAGGGGTTTTAATTAATTTCTCCTGAACTAATTCATATTTCAGGATGAAATATAGATGTTAGCCGATTCTCATAGATACCGGATAAGCACAAAAAATTTCATCAAAATTGGTCAAGCCGTTTCGGAGGAGTATGGCAACGAAAACTGTGACACGAGAATTTTATATATTAGATATATATATATATATATAAACTTTGAATTACAGGATCATGGGGACAGAATAAATGATGGCAAAAAAAAAAATGTGTTTGTGTGATGTTTTGCAAAAATACTACTATCTCAAAATATTTATTTTTGAATTAATAATTTTGTTTCAGTTTTATTATTCATGCATTTTTAATTTTCATTAAATGGAGAATTGAGATAAATAGTAGAATCGCATGCTTAAAAATTTTCCTTTATCAAACAATAAACATTAATCAATTTTTCTTGAACTTTCAGCAAACTACAACAGGACTTAACTGACCTCATTGCTCAACGGAATATACTTACTAAACGCAAAGGCTTCAATGAAAAGTATTGTGTTCTTTGTTGTTCTGCATTTAATCTGCTTTTTAAACGGAAGCTAACATGCCAGGATTGTAACTTTTTAGTATGCAGGTCATGCTCCTCCTGGGATTATTCCACCAATCAGTGGTTGTGTAAAGTATGTGAAAAACAAAGGTAATTTTTTCAAATGGTGCAGAATATTTTATCAATTTTAATTTTTATCTATTTGAAGTGTTTATGCTTCAATTTTAGTTTTAAAAAAATTTATTAGTATTTTTTATATAAAAAATAAATATTAAACCTTATTTCTATAACTGCTTGTATGGAAAGAGCTGGAAAGTTAAGCAGATAAATTAAATAAGCTGTTGTGAAAATGTATCACTAGATTTGGAAAGCGATTATTTTCAGTGAAAATGTTTTATTTTGTTAAATAAATTATGGTTTATATTTATAAAATAAATAAAAAAAATGCAAAAATAATTTCAATCTTCAGTGTTAAATATGTTCCAAAAGTGACTGTATATTATAGACATTAAAAAAATTAATGGATTAAATTGCCTTGTATTAAAAGTATTTCACATAAACGTGATTTTTATAGCAAATATTTAGTTTACCAGTGTTTATACTACAAAACAAGCATTGAATAATCATAATTTTAAATTCTTTTTGTTTAATCATTTCTCATTAATGACCAGGACCAATCAGCTATAAAAATTCTATCTATACTAGAGAGGTTTTTGTTTCAAATAAGGAGTGTGGGATGTAAAATAATTTATCACTAAGGGTCACTTCATTTTTCATCCTACTAATTTGTTTTAAACTGATAAACCAGTACAGAATTTGCATAACCAGTTGGACCAGGTTATTAATAAAAAGAGGCACTGCTTGATACTGCTTTGAAATAGATTTAGATAATAGTGAAAGTTTTGCTATATATTAGGCAATAAAAAGAAAAATAAAAATTTTTTAGATGGTTATCTCTTGAAACCATGGAAGATCTCTTCAATTTTGGATTTCTCAGATTCCCATTAACAAAATCGGTCTTATCTTCCTTCATGTGTTAGTTAAAACTGTATTTTTATCTAAAATATTTATACCTAATATGAGCTGTTTGTTTTGTAGTACATTTAGAATAAAAAAAATTTATGAATTCTCTTAAAAATCAAAATAGTAAGTGAATGTTAATGTCAGCAATAATTGTATTTTGCTATAAAATACATTTTATGACCTGATTGATGCTATTTCATCGTAAAATTCTTTAGGGGCATCCCCCTATTTCAACTTTTTAAAATATTGTAATAGTTTAATTCCTTGTTTTGATTACATTGTGAAGACATTTATAATTTTTTAATGCATTCAGAGTGTATGAGCTAACTTAATTCATTTCATTTGAGAGAAGAAATGGGCTCTCTAACTGTTAATTTTTTTTTCCATATAAATGATAATCAGAAAAGTACAATACTGAATTTTTCGATATTTGAATATATATATATATATAATATTTGTTTGGTATTTCTCTTCTTCTCTCTCTCTCTCTCTTTTTCCCCCTTATCTCCACCTTTCTAGTATATTTATTCTCAGATTGTCAATCTTTAAGATGTTTATTTATTGATTTATTTTTTTACCCCACAGTGTAATGGAAAAGGGGGAGGGGTACCAAGCATCCTTACTTTTTAATACAATCTGCAGCATTAGAGTATTTTATAAAGGTTTTTTATATTTATTCATAAAGTGTGAGATTATTTGAAGAGTAGTATTTTTTTTGATAAATTTAAAAATGAAAACTTTTTTTTTAAAGACTTTTTAATGCTGCTTCCCGAGACTGGATATGCAATCGTTTAAGGACAAGCTTTAAGCACTTTAGCGCTGCTAAAGCTTTGCAAAATTTCTGTCGAAACAGACGAATATGTAAGTTTCATATTAAGTTCTATAATATATAGACACAAATTATTTTCTAAGTATTTTATATTTACTGTTTCTTTAAAGATTTCATGCATTGAAAAAAAAAAACTTTTTTTTAAAAGATGTTTTATGGATTTTATATTATTTATTATATTTTCTAGCGTGTTGTAATTATTGTTTTAAAATTTCCTTTATTAGAATGTATTGAAAATGATATGTAGCTTATATTAAAAATAAATACCAGAATTTGATGCAATAAAAGACTTTAATAAGTAATTATTTGATAAAAATGTTCTTTGTATTTGTAGTATTGCAATTCATCACTTTCTTTATTTGCTTGTTTATGCACTTATACTACAAAACAGCTCAGTATGTTGTTTTTTTTATTTAATTCATATTTTTAATTATTAAGTTATTTTCATATTTACTCTAATATGCTTTAGAATGATAGATTAATTTTTCAATAGCTGATAGTGAAAATGATTCTGGTTATGGAGCTGCTGCTGAATTACCTTTAATGAAACTTCTCAGTTCTCATTCATTAAATAAAGATTTGAAAATGGCTGGTAAGTAAAAAATCTTAACATTCATTATTGCTTTGAAAATTTTCTTTACATGGAATTCTTTACATTTTCTTTACATTTTCTTTATAATGAAATGTAACATTTTCCTGTTGTTATGCCTAGTTTCACAAGCAATATAATCAACAATTTTTTTAAATCAATTCCTACTTAGGTTATAAAAGAAAATTTTTTTATTTTAATAACTTATTATTAAATAATTATAATTTTTGTTGTTGTTCTCGTGTTTCGCTTTACTACATAAGGAAGGGTGCCAACCGATAGTACATTTGGAAGGAGGACCCGAGCATAAGTCTATAACCTTCGTTCCCTAGTGTACGTTTCGCAAATTCCTAACGATGTGTGCTAACTTAATACTATTATGTTTAGTTAATGATAGGGAGAAGGAAAAGCAACATTAAAGGAAAAAAGAAAAGTAACACTTAATTGGGTTTAGTTAATTAAAAGTTTTAGGCTTGATTAAACGGTAGCCTGATTCAGAATATGGATAATTAAGATTTGTTAGTTATGCAATATTTTTTTTAAAAAAAAAAAAGTTCCTTAGCGCTTTGCAGATAAACAGTTAAGTCGCACATATCATTGAAGGGGATTCCCTGACCTTGAGTGGTTGGCAAGTTCGCTCCGACTGGTTTGGCAGGTGCAGGTGGGAGTTCCTTGAGTGAGGGGTAGGCGAAGGTTGCTGCTTCATTCATTCTTAATCCCTTTCCGCTATCTTCCTACAAGGGGGTTTCTCCATTTTACAGTCCTTTCTTCACTAGGCTTCCCCTTTCCGAGGCAGGTGTACCCTGGCTGTTTTCAAGGACTTAAGGTGACTTTTTTTTACCCCTTTGGGTCCAGTTCTTAGTAAGGAGGGGTGCAGTAGCCTCTCAAGGCATGGACACCTAAGCATCTGAGGTTAGAAGTCTGACTTCTAGCTCACACGCATCACAAACCTTTTTTATGGAATGGATTTCATTCATTCACAGGTCGTAATTTAGATCTGGAACAGAGAAGGAGGACTTAGTGACCATGGCAGATCTAACATCCACCCCACACGGACAGCTCTCGGCTGGCAAATTCGAACTTACAGCCCAAGATATGCGAATCCGTAGCCCTACTACTTAGACTGTCCTTGCCTAATAATTACATTTGCTACAATTATCAAAAATATATACTTATGTTACATTTTAAAAGCCAATCGAGGCAATGCAAAATATGTGGATTTTCTATGGCAGTTGGGGTGACGCAATACAGATTAGAAATACAATACAGAATAAATAAATTGTTGGAAAATAGGGTTAAAATATTTATTTAAAAATTCATTATAAATAAAAATTTTATTTGTTGATACAGAACTAATATTATTAAAAAAATAATTTTTTAACTTTAATTTGATATAAAAATCATTTTTGTGTAATAATATCTTTGAAGGTTATCGCAAAAAAAATGTTTAAATTTCCCTTAATTTTTAATTAATTAAAATTCTAATTAAAAACTGTGTGATCTCAAAACCATTCTCGAATCTACTTGAACACATGCTCAAAATTGATGCAGTCGTTTAGGAGGAGTTCAGTCCACAGAAGAATTTTATATATAAAGATATATGGAAAGTGTGAGCTAATAGTGGGAATTGAAAAAAAATTATGAGTCTGATTTATATTTTTGTCTCCTTATATATATATTTAATGCATCACTGTTTTAGATCTTTCGTCTCATGATGGTGATTGTGAAGAGGATGAAGATGAAGTTGGAGATGAAGAAGAGCTTGCTGAAATTCATTACAGCATTGAAACAATTTTGGAAGGCCTTCTTGGCGGATCATTAGATGATGCTTTAGTTGACCAATTATATCCAAGTTCTAATATTTGTTAGTATTACTATTGTTGTTTTTTTTCTGCGCTGATTTAATTTTAGTATAATAACATTTATAGGTTTGTAATATTATCTGTAAATTGTGTTATAGAGGAATAACAAATATTCTATAGAATAGACCATTTCATCTGGATTTACCAAATTTAGCCCATTCTTAAATAGAGAGTGTTCATTAAGAAAATGTTTTTCATATTTTTACAAAAGTATTTTTATTGTAGCATTCAAAAATAGTTTTTTTAATGACAGTTTTTATTTTGGTACATTTTTTGTCATACTTTTCTTTATTTCAGCTGTAGATTTGTATACATGTTCATAATAGTAAAGTGATGTGTGTGTGTTTTTTTTATTTGTTATTACAGAAATATAATTAAGAGCAATTTTAAAAATAAAAGACAAATCAAGCTAATAATAACATTATCATGCAATGATATTTCAGACTAGTCACTTGAATCTTATTTTTTTTATAAGATAGCAATTTGTTTCTCTTTTAATGATAATTTTCTATAAAGTTAATAATGCCTTAGTTTTCAGTAATTTAGAAAATTATAATAAAATATTTAATTAATTTATATGATTATTTTGATTTATCTTCCAATGCAATGAACTTATATTTATTTTTAGCATTTCCTTTTGAATTGATAAGCAAATTAACCTTCTGATCAAAATGTTTTAGTAACTTGATAATTATTTATCATGAATTTCAAAATCAGGTATTTATCTCAGATAAAAACTTGGGAGTATAAAAGAAATTAAATATTTTAAACTCTTCTATTGCCTGTAGTTTGTCTGCTTACAAGTTGCATTATATCTTGATTTGTAAACATGATAATTTTTTACATTGATATAAGAAATATCTTAATATTTCAGATTTAAATTTGTTTTCTACATATCATGTGAAATTAGTTGAAGTAATTCAGAATTTGTCAAGAGCCTTACAAAAAGCACTCCATAGTAAGTAATTTTTTTATTATAATAATTTAGACTACCAATCTAATATAGGCTGTTTTATAATGAAGTTAACTGCTTCATGCCCATTTCCTTGTGAATTACAATTTTATGAATATTGATTGAAAAACAGATTATTTTGAATTTAAAAAAATTCCTTACATTCAGAAAATTTAATTCAATATTTATTTTATTTTACTTATTTATGTTTTGATTTGTTTTGTTTATTACTTAAGTTTTCTCCTATTTCTGGTTTTGTTACCTTATTTCAATTATGGTTTGTTTAGATTTACCCTCTGAGAATGGTATCACTCCAACATCAGCTCATGCTGCTTTAAAAAGTGTCATAATGTCTCTTGTTGAAGAATGCCAAGATATTCCTCCTTTACAGGTTTTTGTTATTTATAATCTTGATTTTATATTTTTATTATTTTCTCAAGTTTCATTGAATTTACAAAATTCAGTTATGTTTCTGTTATTCTCTATCAGGCACTATTTAAGTTCAAAATTTTATTAAATGTTTTTAAATGACAAATTTTTAGTTTTGAAAATTTGCCTTTATTTTTATTGCGTAATATTAGCTGTAAAAATCAATTTTGTTTGTATAAACTTGCACTGAAAGATATATATTAGTAGTATTTTATTTGATATGACAGTTTTAAATTAAGAACATTCATAAGTGTATTGTAGTAATCTTTGAATGAGAATTGGCAAAATCATATTAAAAATGAGAATAAATGAAAGAATGCAACTCCAATTATTTTAATTTCTTCCCTGCTTTATTTATTTCATATGTAAAAGTTTTTATTTTATCTGTATCTGAATGAATTATTATATTTTAGTCTTATATTCTGTAAATTTTATAATTTACTCATGTTTAAACTTATGTATAAAGTTTTAATAAATTATTTATTTTACTTTATATTACCCCCCCCCTCATTTCAGTTAGAGGAGCCAAAAGAAGTTGATCTGAATGCTAGTTTGTCCTTTGATTTTGCTAACATATTCTCATCATATGATAGTTTAGTTGCTGCTGCAGTTATAAACAAGGTAATGTCTAGGAAAGCTGACTTTGTTTTTTGAAAGTTTGAATTTTTTGCGATAAATAACTTTATATGAAAATGTCTTCATGCATAGAACAATTTTTTAGTTAGCTTGTTTTATCATTATTTAAGATTGAAATACTCCTTTAAATATTTTAGGTTGTTGAAGAAAGTCAATCAAAATTCAAGCAGTGTGAGTTTGCTTCATTGGAAAGTTTTAAATCGGAATTAGGTAAGTTATTTTATGTTGTAAAATGATACTGTAGTGGTAGTATATATATTTATACTTAAAGGAATATCATTAATATTGTAAGGTATTAATTTTAACTTTATACAATTTATTTGACAAAAATTTGTTAGTTGACGATATATTGAGGAAGAGATGTGGAGTTATTGCCTTTATAATCTCAAGGCTTTATCAGATATTTTTTTAAAACAAACTGTGATTTATTTTTTAAAAAATTCATTTGATCTTGTTTTATTTCAGATAATAAACCACAACATACAGATTTTGAAAATGGTAATCAAGAAAATGAAACTTATAGTAATACAGCCACTACCTCAGCTCCTTTTGATTTACCTGTTGAATCTGTGGTAAATAAATGAATAACACGTTTCTGCTTGCATACTTGTTTTTTCTTTTTTTAAATCTATCTGTGAAGCATTCTTAATGAATTTAAATTTTCTTCTCTTCATTAATAGCAAATTGAAGAAATAGAGGAAATAACACAAGAATTTACAGATTCAGAAGATGATAAGCTTAGTAGCATTAGCAAATGGTCCAATAGCTTACAAAGTATTGATGAAGTTGGAGTTCAAAAGCATCCCGATTTTGAAACATTCATAGATATTGATAATATAAGCAAAACTCCTACCCCATTTCCTGAATTTGGATGTGACTTGATTGATGATCCTGGGAATGAAGAGATTGGAATCATTTGTCATCCTACTGTTGTTACAACTTGGGAAGAAAACTGGCTGTTCAGAAAAAAGAAACGATTACCTCTTTATAGTAATTTGAAGTATCAGCTTTTAACATATTGTGATGAACCTCCATGCATGTTAATTCCATGTCCTTCTGAATCTACAGATGTTTTGTAAGTATCAGTATTGATTAGTTTCTATGAAATAAAACATTTTTTAAATCAAAGTAATACTAGTTTGTCAATTTGTGCTTATATGAAAACTCTTGACTTCTACTTGAAGGAATAGAATTTTACTTTGAAGATGTTACAACTCTTAGGTTGCACACATATAATCATTCAAATGGTACTTTATTTTTGAAATTTCTATTTTTATATCTCTGCTGTCATTTGAGTAGATATAAAGGGATATTCCTTTATAGTGGAAAAACTTTAGTATAATAAATATTTTGTTATTTTGCTGTTAGAAAATTAAGAAAAAATTATCAAGTGTGAAATCTTTTATCATCAAGATCTTTTCCACATAAATTTTAATGGAATAATAATTTTTTTTCTTTTGCTTTGTTTTAGTTATTTATTCTTCCAAAAATTTTATTACTTTCATGCATACTTGATAGCAAATAATTCTGTGTTTTTGCTTTATCCTGAATTAATGCACTTTAATTTTTGCAAATAAGATTATTAAATGTTCATTTATTATGGTAAAAGCATACATTCATTTCAAAAGAATACTTTTTTTATTGAGTATTGTTGTATGATTGTATCACTGAATAAAGTAAAACAAATGATTTCTCTTTTCTCTTTCAGAGAACAAGATGATTTTTCCTCTGAATTATCAGAAACCCATTCTGCTGGGTCATTGGAATTTTCAAGTGATCCTGATGATTTGAGTTTGGAAGTTGAAAATTCTAATGTTAATGCAAAAATTAGAAAAGAGTTTTTATCTAAGTCAGAAAAGCAAGTGTTTGATAACTCTAGTCCTATTTCTGTAGAGAATAAAACAGAATTCCAGCAAAACAGATTGTGCCAATCAAAAGGTAAGCAATTTCTAAATTTTTTGTTATTTTTTATGACAGTTTACAGTATTTTTTCTTTAATTCAAAATTATTCTTATCATTGTTTTCTGAATATTTATATATATGACATAGTTCTGCTAATGAATGGCTAAGAAGATAAAAATTAGGAATTTATCTTAATTTTTTTTCTCCCTATAAAGCGTAATTTCTACATTAGGACAAATTCAGAATATGTCCATGCATACCAAAACAGAAGAGTGAAAGTGATAAAAAGTTCTCCTTTTAGTGGTTTTACTAAAAGGTTCTGATAAGGACTTAATTGATACTTGTTAATTTAAGAAATGGAAAATCGCATAGGGATTTTTCTACTTTTGCTTGGAACCTAAGAATTCTGGACTCGGCAATTTTTTTGGAGCCTGTGTTAGAAATAATTAAATGATAATTTAAATTTAAGTCAGGAAGTTTAAAAAAAATTAATATTAAATTTTTAAAATTTAATTTAAATAAAAATATAATTTTATTATAAAATTAATTTATAGTAAAAAATGAGAAATTGATTAGAATTTAGATTGGATTAAGAGATATCATTACATCTATATATACATTCATAAAATGAAAGTATATCAATAAGAATTTTAAAGTTTTGTTTATGAATTAGTATCTGTTATATTGAACATTGTTTTAAATTCTTGAAATTGTTTGTTGCTTCTATAGTTGAATGCATTTCAAAATTATGCATGATTCATAAAAAGCAGATTGGTTAAAATTATAAAAGTTATATTGATCATTCTTTATATTATCAGTACATTTTTGCAAAGTATTTAGTTCCTGTTAGGGAATGAAAAAAAAAAATCTTATATTTTGCAAATAAATTTTTAGAAGTGAATAATGCTGGGAAACACACTTCTAAAAGCAAAAATGAAAAGACATCAAATGTTATGTTGAAGGATGGGGATTTAAAACAAATGAAATCTGTATCGCAGCATCCTCAATCCAGTTCTAAAAATGGGAATGCGAGTAACAAAGATGAAAGTGAAATGTCTCCTATGGTATGCTTTTATGTATATACTCATTTATGTAGAAATTTTTTCTTCATATATATTAATTTATTTGAAACATTTTATTAGTTTATCTCTTTTGAAATTACTAACAATATTATGCTAAAGCTGACTGAAGTTAAACATTTTATTTTAGTAATCTGTATGTCAATTTATTATTTTTGTTTATAATTTTCCTTTAATTTACTTGAAGCTTTTTCTGGGTCTATTTATTCTTTATGTTTGTAGGAAAATTTGAAACTCATAGACTCCTAGGTCATAGAGTTTTATATTGAACCCATAAGAGGCCTTAACCAATACATTGGTATTTTAAAAAATCTAGATAAAATATATTTAATGTGCGTTTGGTGTGTGTGTGTGTGTATATATATATACACACACACACACACCAATTATATATATATATATATAATTGCTTTTAGAGCCTAAAAAATCATAGTTAATTTATGTCTATAATTTTCAATAATTAAAGAATAATTTGCAAATAATAATAAAAACTTTTTTTAAAAAAGAAAAATTTTGACAAACATTAATTATTGATTAAGATTATACTTGTTACGTAGATTTGTTCTATGAATTGCATACACCAAATAGTTCACTGAAATAGCAATGCCCTTTTCTTAGTTATAAGATTTATCATCTAGTTAAATTATTTAATAGGATAGGATAATTAAGCATTTTGAAAAATTAGGCTCATTGTTAATATGTCCACTCTTATTTTGAAACCACAGGATAATGAAATGAAAGAATAGTTTTTTTAGTCCTTACTATTTTTATAAATTGGGTATGAAATTTATTCTCATTCCCAAAATTTTGAGATTTATCCATAACTTTATTCTGTAATAAATCCTTTTAGGTATGAAAGAATTTAAATCTATCTAGGAATATGAAATTATATAAGCATCAAACATATTTAAAAAACTTGCAAATTTTTTAATGATATATATATTGTAGAAAACATTACTTTTTTTCTTGAAAAGAAAATGCAGGATTTTTTTCGCCTTATATATTTGGTAAAATTATTTATTTATGATTATAATTAAAAAATATTTTTCTTTATACCACTATGTATATAAATTTGTGAAATCATAATATTGTAAAAGAGGAAAGCAGTTTGATATCAGTTTGAGATGTAAAAAAAATATTTGTTTGGTTTTATTTAAAATATTTAGAATTGATGACACAAAAATTGTATTTTCTCAGAGTAATGCACCTACTGTTACTCACTTTGGAACACTGTCTCAGCAAGGTAATTTTTGTTCTTTTTTTTGTGTTGAAAATTAGAATAATTTCTTAATTACCATAAAATTTGAACTAATAAATATTTAATGTTTTTTTTTTAGTGTTCAGTTATATCAACAATATTAGTTATGTAAATAAATGTATTTAATTACATTATAATGCATTACATTTTAAACATTGTTTAGTGAGAGAGAAGTTGAAGCCATATGTCAATAAATTATATTAAATTTAAATTCATAAAAGGTGGGGTTTTTTTTAAATAAATCCAAAATTTAAAAAAAAAAAATTCTTATTACCTAATAGGTGTTATTATGTGAAGTAATAATAATTGCATGAATGAGAAAAATTAATTATCTTGTTTGTATTAAAAATTATTGTGTATAATATTTGATAATAATTAATATATATTTTTATAAAAATATTTTAATATATTTTTAAAAATATTTAATATATATATTTTAATTTATTTTTAAGTATCTAAAATTTTTGATTTTGGTTTTTTTAGTAAATTAAACATTTTTGTACTTCATATTATTACACAGAATCTTTAAATCATGATTATGGTTTTTAAATAAATGATATTGTGATTATAAACTGTAAATGGATTTGATATCCATCAGTCTTTATTTGACCAGTTTTCTAAGGAAATAACAGTTTCTTTCAGATAAAAGGATTTTAATTATTAATTATAGTCCACTTATAGATAGTAGGAAGTTTTTTTTTATCAAATGTTCTATAATAATGTGAAACAATTAAAAATATTTAAATGTGTTTTTCCTTAATATATATAAAAAATATTTTGTTGGAGAATAATTGGTATTTAAAATAAAACTAAATGTTTTGTGTAAGTAAGTAGTAATAAAACTTTCGTTAATCAGTGTTGATAGATTTTATTACTATGTTTTTCTTCATTTTTAGAATTTGTGGGTAGTATTGCTGAAAGAGAACACAAGAAATGGCTGAATGCAATACCTCTGAAGAATAATCCATATAGTGCTGAAAATATTTCTAAAAGGTCCAGTTTCTCTAAAAATGCAATTTTGAAAGAACCTATATCTTCTTTTGAAGAATTTGAAAGAAGGCTTTCCGCATCTTCTGAAACTAGTGAGCCTGCTGTAAATAAAGTCAACTGTGGTCCAAAATCAATTGACAGTGAATTGTACAAGAGAGACTATTATGTGAATCAGGATCACAGAAGTGATAATTATTTGTATCCCCTTCAAAAATCTGCTAAATATCAGTACAGTCTAAATGATGATTGTTTTGAGCCACTCACAGAAGAAGCCTTAAATTCTTTTGAGGAAAAGGTAATGATACTTTTGTAATTTTTGGATAAAAGTATATTTTTGTAATCTATCAAATATCATTGTTAGTGGACAATTTGTTGTTTTTATTTTGCTAACCTAATCAAGTTCTTCTAAGTAGAATTTTTTAAAAAATTTGATTCCATTGATTCTCATGAATTTTATTTATTTATCGTTTCCAAAAAAATTAATAAAAAGATTTTGCTTGTTTAGTTTTATGGTGTATTACAATGTAAACTTTTTTTTCCTTTTTTAAAGGGAGGGGGCTTTCAAATATTAAAAAATTGCATATAAATTGTGAAACTTTCATTTGTTGAAGAATTAAAAACTTTTGATAAAGTTTGGTGACGTTTAATTTTTTTTATGTTGACATCATTATTTCCTTATTCTGCTTTAATATTACTATTTTTCACTTTAGAAAATAATATAGCAGATTCTAATGGATTTCCTTTTTAACATAGACATAAAAATTGTAAATATATCCACTTTTGCATTTAGAAATATTTAATAAAATTTCTTATTGCAAATTAATGAGTTGATATTTTTGGTATTTTACATCATAACAGTAAAGAATGATAAATACCAGACATTAAAAAACTATATAAAGCTTTTTATTATATATATTTATGTTTGACAAAAGAGGTCAAACCACTTCATAATATGATATCCTGCAACCGAAATCAAGCCTCTCTAAAAACACAATATCTATACCAAGGAACTGAACTTATATACTCTATCATATGTTTATCATAATGTATGTGTTAATTTCTTTCCAAATCAATGAAAGCTTCAAATGTTTTGATTAAAGTCTATTGAGCCCTAATATTTAATTATATAATAAATTGGGAAACTAAATCGAATTACTGTTTTTCATAATACATTTTAAAAAATACACCTTAAGAAAAAAAAAGTATATTTGTGTGTAAATTATATGTCAATTAGTCAAGAATGTATTATCTTTATATTTATGATCTCTTATAGATTTTCAAAAATTACATAATAATATAGTGTTTTTTTTTTTTAATAAATTTCAATTTTTTTATAAGGTTTATGTCAGGTCTGGGAAAGTTTTCACTTTAGAAAACCATGTCAGGAGGCTTGAACAGGAAATCAAAGACCCACCTTTATCTCCAGACTTGTCTAGGAAGACTAGGCATAATCCACAAGTAATTAAAAAGGTATCAAATTTTTTTGAATAAGGATTATTTTAAAGATGTACTCTTTCATATTTATATTACTTAAAATTGTTAATATTCATTTGCATGTTGATTTTTATTTTTAATTGTTAATAAAGTAATTTGAAATTTAGATGGCTTAATATATGGAGAGTAAGATAGCTTTAGAATTGCTTAAAATGTGCCAATTTCATCTTTTCTGATGATGTTTTTTTTTTTAACTAAAAGAATCTTTTTAATTTTAAGAATGCACAAAGTCTGAATGGAATGGCACATAATATTAAGGTTGCAGGTGATGATCTGTCATCCACTCATGGGCCCAACAGTCCTGCTTCAAAGCAACTTAAAGCTGATTCTTTGCAGGTAAATTTTTTTCTCAAATTTTCAGTTGCCATTGAAATATATATCACAAAATTTGATTACATTGCTTGTAATGTTGATCCTTTATTTAACTTTTTTTAACCATATTACTATAAATTAAATTATTGTGTTGAAAGTCAATTGTTAAATTGTGCAAAAAGCTAAGCTAATCTTGTAGTAGTATAATTTAGAATGCGTCTAATTTGAATTGATATTTTTAATTGTTATTCAGCATTATAGATTCTTCTGATAGATAATGGGAATAAATTTGATAACCTTTTACTAATGAAATTTCTAATACACTAATTATTTATTATAATCAAGAGTTTTAATGCATTACAATATAAAATTAAATTTAAAAAATTATGTTTTATGATATTTAAAAGTCTTTGTACCTTTGAAACCTCATGACGATTGCTTATTTTTGAACTTAAAAGAGCATTTTTGTATTGAAAATACTATGAAATTAAAAAATATACATATTCCATCATGTTATTGACACCTTACTGGACATTTTACTGAAATAAGACTCTTTTTAATGCTTTGATCTGCCGATCAAGCTTTTCATAATTATATATTCTTTTTTTTTTTTTCTTTTTTTTTTAGTTCTCGTGTTTTAAACTTTTCTTTTCAAATATATAACTGAATAGTTTCTTTCAAGATTCTCATGAAAATATTTAAGATGTACATACATAAATATGTTGATTAATTAATTGATTATTAAAATCAATATATTTTAAGAGCTGCTAATTGTTAATATTAACTTGTGATCTCTGTATATTTCATATAACCTTTTATAATATTATTACAATACGAGTGTAAAAATAAAATAATCAGTATTTGCATTAATATACTTAGGTGTTTGCAGAAAACAAATCATCATCTGTATCAAATAAAGCAGAACAAGAGAAGATTAAAAAGACTAAACCATGTAGAAAAGTAGGTTGACATCATATTGCATTAAAATGTTTAATAATATTTTAACAGATCTTTGACTCATTTGATGAATATATCTTTTGCCATGTAAGATTTTGTTTTTAGTGGGCATTAGTTTATATAACTTAACTTTAGATATTTAATTTTTTTTCAATAATAACTTAAAAATTGTTTCAAAAATATTTATTGATGAATAGTTGTTAAATTTAACATTTGTGATTAGAGCATACTTTTTGAGTTAAAAGAAAAGATGCTATTATTTTACTTCCATATTAGAAAATAATAAGAAGAAGAAGATACTTTTATTATAAAACCTTTTCTTAGATTTCTTTTTCTTTTTTTTTTTCAGTTAAAAAAATTACCGTTGGGTATAATGCAATTTCCGCAATCAAAAATAAATGTTATTTAGTTCTAAATGTGTTAATATCAGTTCATTTAATTACTGCTGCTCAATGGATTTAATATGCAATATTAATCACTCTTGTGCTCTTAATAGAAGCTTCATAAAACAATTTTCCTTCATTATCTCCTCCACAGAGAGCAGCCTTAAATATATCCATAAAACCAGTGAAGGTGGGATTATTCAAAAAGAGAAAGAAAAAATAATGCAACCTTTTTGAGCTGGCAGCACATTAGCTCAGAAACTAGTTCATTTTTGGTTTCGTGACAGTATATAGCTTTGTGTTTGGATTTAGTTTTAAATAATTTTAATAAATTAATTTTTACTATATAAACTGCTTGTTTGCTGTGTTCAGACAAAAAAAAAACTATTGTAATATTTATTAATTTTCTGAATCTTTTACTTGAATTTATGACTCACTTTTAAGAAAAAGCACTGATCATTAAGTATAATGTCAATTGAGTTAGAGGGATATATAAATTGGTTATCATCACAAGAGCAACATAAAAAAAAATATACACTCATTCATTGTATTAATTTAAATTGTCAAATATTTATTGCTTTATTTAAATGGATTGAATATATATATATATATATATATATATATATATATATATATATATATAAACTATTGTGTAGAGCATAAGGAAAAACTACTAAAAATTGCATTGCATAAGGAAAGCAGCTTGTTAAATGATCTATTTTAAAATAAAGAAAGAGTATTAATGCATTATAAAATCACAAATCAATAAGTGAAAAATAGGGACCCTCATATATTAATTTAAAACATGCTTCTACACGTCTAAAATTGAGAGCTTTCTTTATTAGAAATTGTTTTTCAAATGAAACTCTAAATTGCACTCTTTCAGAATTTCTTTCCAGTTGCAAAAGAGTTATATTTAACCAAAATCATTATTTTTAATAAATATGATAATCAAGCAAGAACTGGTAATTTTTTTGTTTGGGAGGAAGGAAAAAAAAGGGGGGTTGTACAGACGAGGATTAAATGTTTGAGGAAGGGTGGAAATAATTTTCTAATTTTTATATCATTTAATATTGCAGATTCACAGTTTAACTGCCAGAAGTCTATCCAGGGAGTTTCGTGACCTTGCGAAACTGAATCTTCCAAAACCCATGAATAGAACTATTCCAGTTCCAACTCAGAATGGTGAAGAGGGAACAAGTGAGAGGGAAAGTCTGTGTAGTCCAGAATCAGTCCAGAGTTCATACAGCACTGGTCAGGCAGATAATGGGCATGGTTATACTTCAGATGAAAGCAATACTAGTACGAATTCTGCAACTAAAGGCAAATCTCGACGGCACATATCACGATCCATTTTAGAAAGAGCTACTTATTGGGAACGCAGAGCGGAACAGGGATTGTTGAGTGATGCTTCTGTGAATGAAGAGTTCCCTGGGATCGATATTAATCCAGAATAATTTTGTCTAGAAAAATGTTTGCATAGTTATATAAATTTTTTAGCTGTTTTCTTATGTATGGTATATTTTAATTCTTTTAAAGGATTCAAGCTATTTTAAACTTTTAAGAGGCATATGGTATTGATTGCCAATTACTTAGCTATGTTAATTCATGTTTTAGACTTGTATATTGTTTTTATTTATTTGTTTAAAATGATACATTATGTAGTATCTATGCTTCCTCTACACATATCATCTGTATTCCTAGTTATTATTTTTTTCTTTCTTTACGGACTGCCTTTTTAAGCATTTATTTTCAGAACTATTTTATTTATTTAACATTAAACAGTATTTTTTAAATTATACTGGAGAAAATGTTGAGAATATTAAAAATGGAACAGTATTTGATTTTTTACTTATCAGTATTTGCTTAGTTTCTTTTATGAGACTATTTTTTAAAGTTTTAAAAAACAAAGCAGATTGTTTGTGATGTTTTTAAAGCTGTGTTGGGTATGGTAGTTTTAATCATTCCATCTTTTTACTTTATTATTATTTTTGTTAAAGATTCCTATTTTTAAATTGTGCCTTAAAACTTTTTACTTTTTAAAAATGAGAAATTTTCTATTCTTTATTTGAGTTTGCAAATGTGCCTTTTTCATGTTATTTTTCTAGTTCTAAGAACTCTGGATAAAAACATTTTTGCTGTGACATAAACATAGGAATAGTTAAATGTGACTACAAATCGTTCTGATAGTACTTAATACTCATTGACAATCATCTACAATTACTTTTTCCAATGAAAATTAAGCACCAAATCCTGTATTTGATTTTAAATAAGTTCTGAGTATTTTGAAAGATTTGCCAAGGATTTTTTTTCTTAGTGTAATTAATATCCATTAGCATGGTAGTTACTGCTAACCGATACAGAATTTGTTCATAGTGCGAAGGCCAATAACTGTTTAAAGGTTACAAACACATATTCGAGTAAATGTTCAATGTTTTTAATTTTTCAATTTTATCATCATCCTTAGTATGGTAAGAGAAAATTAATGCAATATAGAACATGTAAACCTAGACAGTGACTCAGCACGATTTGGCATGAGGGGGGGATCACTTACGATCTCCATAAAATAAATCCATTGTGAATGATTCCACAAATTAATTTCTATTGTAGTTAATGTTTCACCAAAATATTCAATATGTAATGAGGAATTCAGGTTGACCAGATAGGCAAGCCGTTTTAAATTAATGTGACATTCAATGTACTAACTTGGTATATTTTTAAAGTTTGAACATATTATTATACACATTGCAATTAATAGAACCTGTTTCAGCTATAAGCCTGATTTGTATTTTCAACATTTAATGTCATACCTGGCTTAAGACAAAACATAGATGAAATATTTTTTTATAATATACATAATGTTTTAAAGAACTTAAGAATATTGTATTTTTTTAGATATTTGAGTCTTTTTTCAGGAATTAAATATGAAAAATAGATTTCAAATTACCGCCTCCATTCCATTTGTCTGAATGCCTATTATTACTTCCTATTACAGTATTGTTTTTGTAAGACATTTCCCAAATACTCCTTTTTAAACAGTGAATTCATCATTGAATTTGATCTAGCTTTTTTTATATTTATGATTAATTGTATGATTAATTGCAGTATAATATGATTAATTGCAGTAAAAATAAGATTTATAAAATGCTTTTAGACATAATTGTAAATTGTTTATAGCAATCCATTAGTTCCATTTAGTTCATCCATTTATTTTCTTCCAATAATTAAAGGAAAGGATATATAATATAATATATTAAAAAAATTCCATTTATATGTATTTTTTTCTGCACATTAACAAATGATTTTTTATTAGTATCTATTGATAACTAAAAGAAGAAGCTTTTCAAAAGGCCATTTTTAAAATAGCTGTTAAAGAGAATATCTGTATCTATCAGATAATTTTTTCACAATAAAAAAACTAAATTTAATGTAATTTTAATATTAAAAGTTTGAAATATAAAAGTTTAATTCCATAAACTTTTTTTATTGTATAGAAACTTTATTGCCTGTTTGCTAACTTTTCTCTTATCGGAATGCTTTCTTGACGTGAAAAAAATTAAGTTTTCCATGTTTAATGTTTTAATTCTGCTCTGAATACTGTGGATTTAGAGCAGAATAAATCATCTTCCAAATAATACAAATGGAAACCAAATCAGTTAATTGAAAATGTATTGATAACTAATCATATGTACACTTTGTTGTATATAATAAAAAAATATTTTAGTTTAGATAAAAAAAATTATGAAATTTACTCTTGATTATAGCATTATTAGACATTCATTTCAAAATTATAGTCATATACAAAAATTTTAAAAAAATGTGTAATTTTTTAATATTTAGTAGATGTAAATTAAATTAATAGTAATTCATGCATTTTTTATAATTAATGTATACAGAGTTTATCATTAAAATTATATTTAATGTAAACACATAGTTTTTTAAGAAGTTTTTGGGGTCAAATAGAGAAGACTCTTTAAAATTTTTTAACTTCATTATATTCCATCCCAGAAAGCATAATTTATGTACAAGCAAGAAGCAATAAGATACATCAATCTACAAAATGACACAAGCAAAACAAGACAAATATTTTTCCCCTGTGATTATATATTATGAGATTCTGATCCAGATTTCTTTACACTTGTCAATTTATGAAAGGAAATTCAAAATATCTTTTAAAAGAATCTGCTTAGAATTGTCAGATTTTTATCCCTTCTCTCAGATTATGTCATCCACTGATTTAAATATTTTTACTGAGCGTGTGGGACATTAATTAAAAAAAAAAATGGGATTGGATCAGGAAATAAGAGAACATTTTAGAATGAAGTTAATGTGGCGAAAATAAGTTAAAAACTAATTAGGATTTAAATTTATATATAATTAATAATTTATCATATTTAATTAAATTTTAAAATTAGATTCTGTTTATTCACAATATTTTTAATTGTGCGTTTGTCATTTAAATATAGAAAAAGAAATTTTAATCTCAATGCATATTGACTGGAATATACGAGTAGAAGACATCCCAATTAGTTTCTGCCTGTAATGGCTGGAAGATAGAAAGCCATTCTTTATACATTCAAGCACATTATTTAAAAGAAATTCAAGTACAGGATAGTACAACTGTGTAGAATATAGACATTATTTTCATATTTCTCTAAATCTGATTGATACTTCTTTTTTCTTTCAAATGACGCAAGCAAATTCTGAATTTATTATTCATTAAGTCTAATAAAGTATTTTATTACAGTTATTAATGGCTGAATGAAAATTTCACTAATTTATCTTATTTAAGCAATTGATTTTAAAACTTGAGAGCATAGATTTAATTGTTTAATGCATTTAATCAATTTCAACAGGCCAATATGTTCTCACATCCTGGGTTATCATTTTAAACCAGCAATTGTGATACTTGCTTCAAAAAGTGTATCAGTTTGATTTTTTTTTAAAATTCAGTATTGCTAGGGAGCTGTTACAATGTTTCTTTGTATTTACTGTTGTTAATTTTTTTTTTTGTAAATACTGTAAAATACTGTTTTTCAGATGCAAGAAATCTGATATGTTAATTTGTGAAACAACTCATGTTGTCTGAAGTTGCCTATATTCAATTGTTAAATATGCATATACAAGGTCTAAACCTTTTTATTAATCATTCCATATTATAAAATTGAATGTTATTTAAAAACTACTCAGATTTTCTGTAGAATAAAAATATATATTTTTATCTGTTGTCTTTTATTCAAATTCTAGTCACCTTTGTCAACCAGCTGATTCACTGGAAATGTTAGTTGTATTCAATTACAGCTAAGCCATTTATATTATCTCATGACCATGATTCCGTCAAACTGTCAATTTTTAAAGCTATGCTATTCTAATTGTCTTACATATGTTTATTTTTTCATTGGTACATGAATCTTTTTAATGGAACCATTTCTTTGATATAGAGCTATTAAAAACATAAAGATTCATCTATCTTATAATTTTGTATTTTTTTTAATTATTATTTATATATACAATATTAATGAAAAAAATTCTGAAATTTCTAGAGAATAATGCAATTTATTGTTGATAATGGGCAAAAGTAAAAAAAAAATGTAATATGAAAATAAAATTGATGAAATTGAAATATATATATATAAAATTTTTTGAATTTAAAAGCAGTGTAAAAACATTTTGTGTATTATGCTATTGAGAAAAAAAGCTAAAATAAAATTCTGCTTAATTTATAAGTTAATATATTTCTATATATTAGAATTGCTGCAGTACCTACAACTCAAAAGAGAAAAAACCTACAAAAAAATTTTCAAAGTTAGCAAAAAATAAATAAATAAAGAGGGGGTGGGGTATTCCTGTAAACTCTAATGATTTATCTTTATAAAACATTTGGTGCCAATTTCAAACATGCGAGTCGAAATTGTATCATTGCCTATAAATATTATTTTCAAAATTTCTTTTTTATAATTAAAATTCCATTAAAAATGAATTATTTCAAAATTTTTAATAATATAATCTTGCACATAATATTCAATAAAAAATCAAACATAATACTAAATCAAAAGCAATTTTACATAATTAAAATAAATGTTTAATTAAAGAAAATATTTACAGTAAATCTGCTTGTTATGCCCCAATTAACAACATTAATTTGAACAAACCATGTATTAAGGTTTTTTAAGTAATTTAAAATCAAAAGTATATCACCAATCTCTAGATATAATCATTCTATTTAAATTACAAAATATCTAATTTTGCTTCATGATACAGCAATCTAACTTTTTAATACAGATTATAAGAAGTCCGATATAAAAAAGATATTTCTAGAGACAATTTTAATGTTATTGTGCAATTTAATAAATATCTCTCTTGGGATCTTTTAGAGGTAGCTAATTCCTTTTAAATGATCTCCTATTTCAATTCTTACTATTAGCTCACACACTCTCTCTCCATATATATCCTCAAGATTTCAATTGTTAATAAAACAGCTTTTATTCATCTGTTCAATTAAATTCTTTTTAATTTATAAGAGATGACATTTGATGTTACTACAGTTTTTTCAAATGTTATTTCATTAATTTTTTTATTAATTAAAAACTTTCTCCCCAAAAATCTTTATTCTCCAGATGCCAAATAAATAACAAATGCAGCTTGTTTTTTCCCCACACTAATGAGGTTAGGCTTAACATGTTATTGGCCATTTATTTTAAACATTTCTGTTTATTTCCATAATGTTTGGTGCATATAAAATTAATTGTTGATTAATTAATTTTTGTGATTCATTTGGAAGCACTTTCAAATTAAAAGAATATAGAATAAAGAAAATGAGGAATTTCTAATCTGTATTGTGGTACCCCAACTATTGTAGAAAATTCACACATTTTGCATTCCAACAATTGACGATGAAAATTCAATGCAAGTATAATTTTTTAATCAAATATTCATAGTAAGTGTAATTATTGGGCCGGGATAGATAGGTTGGTAGGCGTTGAATTTACATCCCTTATGGTGCAAGTATGAACCTGAGAGCCGAAGATTTCCCTTGTGCAGTGAATGTCAAATCTGATATGATCAAAATGTTCATGTTGAGAGTTATACCACAGGGATTATTGTGTCAGAGGTTATTGTTATCTGTTTCAGATCTAAATTATGATCTGTGAATGAATGAATGAATGAAGTCTGCCCTATAAAAAGGGTTTGTGACATGTCAGCTAGATTTCAGACTTCTGCCCTTGGGTACTCAGGGGTTCATGCCCTCAGAAGCTATTGAACCTCTGTTCTATTGATGTTTCTTAACTTTTAAATAACAAAAAGCACATGCATTACAAATTTATACAAATCCCAAAACTTTTAAATATGTTTAAACAAAAATAGATCACTATTACAAAGATTTTAAAGAAATTTAAAAATTCCTTTTTTATCCCTGGTTGAGCTTTCAAATGAATAATTTTTTTAAAAAACATTGTATTATACTTAAATGTCTTTCTTTATATTTATCTATATAAGAAGTTTTTTTTTTTTTTTTTAAGATTTCCTCCAATTTTTCCATTTTTCATTAAAAATAGACTTTTAAAAAATTAAATTTTTCATGGCTGTTATCTTAATCTTTAATATGATTTAGAAGAAAATCACTGAAATTAATGCTTTAAATTAATTTGGTTATTACTAAGAAATTCTGGTACTTTTAAACTCACAATAATACTTTAATTCATAATAGGATTTTTTTAAACTAATTCAAATATAGAATATTAATATCTCTATCATAACCACAATATTTGAATAATTCATTTATAATCATACCTCTTGATTTTCCCCCCATTTGAAATTGATAGATGGCAATAAAAGATGGGGCCTTAGTTGTAACATTTTTTTTACCCTAGTTTCTAATTACTCCTGATTAATAAGTTTTATCAGTATGATAATTTGCAATTTGTCAATCTTGCTCACACCGAAAGGGATATTTTAAAAATAAATTATAAAAATGAAAGTACTGTTAAAATGTATGCTTTTTATGCAATATGCTTTTCTTAAACAATAGATTATAAAATTTTAAGTCAAATTAAAGGTATAATATAAAACTTTCTCTTCGCTAGAATGATAATCTTAAAATATAATACTTTATGAACATAAAATAATGTATAGAAATTTTTCACATAACTTTTTATTAATTTAACAACAGGCAATTTAATAATTAATATTCAACATACATCCAAATCTGAAAATCTTTTTGCCATTAGAAATGTCCTCCTTAGTATGATGTATTCCATTACACCAAATAAAGAAAATGTAATGACATTGAAAAACTATTTTTAGACATACATAATACCAAAAATTAAAAATACACTTGAATATATAAAACCGTGTTTTCATTTCACAATATTTTTACTAATAATACTAAGGTTTATTCCTTATCAACATATGAAAGAAAATTATATAACAAAATTCATTTTTATATATAAATAAATTTTGAGGTAAAAAATATCACAAAAAACAAGTATAAAATATTATTAAATTTCTTACAACTAAGCAAATTAATATTTAGAGGAAAAGCGCTTTTTGCTTGAACATTGATATAATCAGTTTATTGATTGTTTCAATTGAGATTTCAGCCCACTCTTTCCTTAAGAACTTCTTGAACCCCTTTTACTTATAATATTATGCTCATGGATAGATTTTTCAAACAAAACCATAAATTCTTTATAAATTGAGGGCTGGAGATTAAGATGGTGTGGGTAGCTGCTGCTCGCAGTGATGTAACAAGTATAGTTTGACAATTCTTGATCTATTTTTGGATCATTGTCTAGCTAAAAGATGCAGTGTAACCCTAATCCTAATATATTAAAACCTGATTGTAAATTATTCTTTAAAATGGCAATATAAATTATTACAACTATAACAGTTTCAACAAAAGGGTACTTGCATATTAAGCCATTAATCTTCATCACAAAATTTGAAGGCACCCTCCATGAATTGTTATACTGACATCAATATTTTAAAAATTGTACAACCTTAACGTTCATCCACAATTTTGTCCGTTTCTTAAAAGATTATAAAGCACTTTTTTTTTTCTTGAAAAAGAAATGCCAATGAAAAAGATCCTGTGACATATTTCCAAAAATATGGAATTGTTCCATCTAAAAATACCTTTGAATAGACATGAGATGAGTTTATAAATGAAAACAGATAAACAATGGTGGTGTAAAGAATAAAAGAGCTCACCTAATTAAGTTGGCTTGAGGTGGTTGGCAGCCTATTGAATGTCTGGGTGGCGATTATTGGCACAGCGATGATCTAATAAGTAAGTACCATAAAAAGTTACCCTATCCCGTTTGATGCCATACAACCCCAAATAAGGATGGACTCAATCCCATACTTAACCACATTTATTGTGTTCTTAGGATCCAGTTCTTTTTCAACTTTCCTCCATGTTTTATATCATCCATCTCTTTCATATCGATTAAATTTGGTTTCATCACAGGAAATAACACGCTTCCAGAATGATTCTGGCTTTGAATTAAGTTTTTTTGCAACAGATGATCTTTTTTTTTTCGTTGACAGAATTATTGAATAACATATGAACTAGAATCTGACTATGGAATACTGCATTCTGAAGAGTTTAACAGGAAAAATTTCAACTGAAAGCTTTCATCTAATTGCTGAGGAAAATAGCAATCAAGTTTAGGGTTGTTTATTTATTTTTTACTGAATGTATAATTTTTATGTTTACAATAATAACCAAAAATTTTTATGTACTATTTCTTTAATATTAGCTGCATATCCAGTCCTATGACATTTCTGTAGTATTTTTTGGGCACATCTATGAATTTTCTAAATCAGTAAAGCAATTTTTCAAAGAGACATTTTTTCACAACTTGATGACATTCTCAGACGTTTCCCTCCTAAATTTATTACAAAGGTTGATTTTTTTTGTGTGTGTGTGTGTGAAAAAAATTCAATTTGCAGGTTAAATAAATTTTAAAAATAATATAACAAATCTTTATATGTTTTGAATCCAACTACAGAATTTTTTAAAGGAAATTTTCATTTTAAAAAAAGTTGTCATTAAGAACCAATTCTTTAGGTGTATATTCAATTTTCAGTTCACAACAAGAAAATTATATTAGTAATATCTATTAATGACTCCATATTTTTTTCCTCTTCAATATACTTTTTTGGTGATTATTTTAAAGCTTCTGTAAATAGTAAGCTTAAAAGTAAATCTGTAATACAATCTTACATATTTAAAGAACAAACTGATCATTGTATACTGCATTTTGAAACCACTGTATGTCCATATAAGATATGATTTCCAACACAATTTATCTAATTTGGCATCAAAAAAATTCTTAACAAAACAATCACATAATATTAAAATTTAATGTAATTTTGTAACAGTTAAATTGAAAAAAAAAATTATAAGAAAGATCACCAATACCTTAAGGAATAACAAAGTATTTCATTTATAAAAATGATAGAAGTAGTCTTTCTAGGAGAAAACTTTACTTCATATTACATCTATCCATGAACAAAATTAAAACATTGAGAATTGAAAATGAAGCCATTACTGCAACACTATATATATACATATATAAACAAACTTAATCAGAAGAGAATTTTAAAGGAAACTAATATTTCAGAACATGTTAATATAATTTTTATTTCAGGGAATTTAATATAACTTTTTTCAAAATGTTCAGTGCAATAAATAATTTAAGAAAAGTCAAGAATATTGGTCACCAATTTTTGTTAAACAGTGCTAAAGGATCTTTAAAAATATTTTAATGATAAGTATTTCTGGTTTATTAAAATCAAATATATGTTTTTCCGAAGTTGACTTTTCTAACTTTTAATATATTTTCACCAGAGAGTTTTATGGGATCCTATAGTATAAATCAAAATATCAATGATATTCATAGATATTTTATTTAATATTCTTTTCTACTGCTAATTCACTTAGTATATTAAAAAAAAAGGTGGAGGAGGGATAGATATTATTCTCTCTTGCACAATTCAATCTCTGATATTAGATTCCTATAAATTGTTTCTCCTTCATGTTTTCCAGGGTTTCTTGCAAGAGAGCTTTTTTACGTTCATGACTTTGAATATGATGGTGTAGGGTAGATTTTTGACGAAAGGCTTTTTTGCATATTTCACAAACAAACGGCTTTTCTCCCGTATGAATAAATCTGTGCATCGCAAGAACACTTTTTCGAGTGAAGCCTTTATTGCAAATCTCACATATATGTGGTTTTTCACCAGTGTGAGTTAAACAATGTTTCATAAGAGTAGCACTTTGAGAAAAACCTTTGTTACACACTTCACAGACATAAGATTTCACACCAGTATGAATTCGACTGTGTCTAATGAGTGTCGAATGTTGGCCAAAGCATTTATTGCATACTTCACAGATAAATGGTCTTTCCTGAGTGTGGGTTCGTAGATGTTGTTTATAATAAGATTTGTGACCGTAACTTTTATTGCATAATTCACAAGCATAAGGCTTCTCTCCAGTATGGGTATAAAAATGTTCAAGAAGATGACTTCGTTGTTTGAACTGCTTATAGCACACTTCGCAGGTAAAAGTCATTGTAAAGGCAACTTTTCGGAAAGAATGACAAAAATTTTCTATCCTTGTATGTCAATCTCTTAATGCTATACTGAATATGAATGATATAAAAATAAATGGCAATCCGACTAGTACAAAACTTGAAAGACGTAAGATAATGAAATGTATAGCATCAAAGGCTGTTATTATCGGTTTCCAAGTGTAGAGAGCAAGGCTAAAACATTTTATCCATTAACATAAGAAATCGAAACATACACATTGACAGTTTCGAAGTTTCAGTCTGTTCACAGTTTACAGTTAACAGCAGTTTCGTTTTGCGATTTCTCACGTATTCGAGAATGAAAATGAAAAGAAGAGGTATAATATAAAAATGCATAATCCACCTTTTTTTAAGTAACAAATATTTTTGCTATTGCTATTTTTAAATATTTGTTCCAAATATCTGTTATTTCAATCATATTATCAATTAAAAATTATTAATTATTATTAAATTTAAAATTTATTAATATTAAGCAATACTTAATTTACTAAAGAAAGAACCCGTGGTCGAATTAATTTATCTATTCCAGCTTATTTTTTAAATTATTTTTCAATACTATATATTTAATGTATTTATTGGAGTAGGGAATTTTCTTAAAAAGTTGAATTAAAAATAAGTGTCATTTCCTTAAAATTTTCGCTTTATTTCTAAATTCTACCTATAGATGGTGCCAGCGAAGTAAATAACCTTGAATGGCCATTAAGGACTCATGTGTGGCGGTTCAGAGAAGGCTAGGCTACGACTCATGTCACAGCAATAACAATGATCTTCATAGGATAGCGGATTGTCAAATGCGAATATTGAGTGAAGTCACAGTTAAATATTACTCTGCAATCGCCCAAAATTATTCACCGTATAGCGTCTAAACTTGAAACTCTAACCAAACTAAACCAAAAAATATCCTTCCTGTGGGTACCTGGTCATTCAAATATAATCTGGAACGAGCTTGCAGACCGCTTAGCCAAAGAAGTTACAGACAATACACCATGTATTCAATGGATTTCTCCTGAAGATATAATTTCGAACCTGAAAAAAGCCTCGCATCAAAACACTATCAACAATTATAGAAATAGTAAATACTTCCTCACGCTAGGAGACATCCTTAGCATTGCAGCACTATCCCCGTGGTCAAAAAATCGAAGTGAAGATGTTGTTTTGGCCTGACTAATCAGTAAAACTATTATAACTCCAGGATTGTTAAATCGTTTTAATCTTCATAGTGATCCCCTTTGCCGTGACTGTAATAGCATCAATGATATTGAACACATACTTCTCTCGTGCAAAAAATATACATACTATAGAGACAAATTGTGGACTTTTCTCCAGTTAGATAAATAAGATACCTCCTTCAAAAACGTGTTGTGCAAAATGACTGCTAACAAGACTAATCTACAAACTTCTCTTCAAGTGATGAAGCACTTCAACATCTACTAAGTTTTTCGACCTCATCCAGTTGTGTCCTTGCTTTGTGACTCGTCCCTTTTTCACCACTCTGTGTTGCGAGAATGCTCCGTCTTCTTTTACATCTGTTCTTCATTGGAACCCCCGAATATGTACTAAAGTGCACCAGTGGAATTGCTTTTAACTGTTAACTGAATGAAACTCCAATTTGTTTTTTTGTGCGTGTTTGTTTTTTGTTTGTTTATTGACAAGATTTTTTAAATATTAACTTCTGGAAACCGGGGATAAAGCCATTGTAGCTATAAATCCCAATACCTTATATCTTTCAAGATTTCAAGTCACAGTTCTGATAGATTTCAGTGATATGAAATTCAGTGTTTCGATTATTACAAGAATAACCTGTTCATTCACTATTCAACCCATTCACAGATTTCTCCTTTTTACCTTTATTCCCGTTAAGGAGATGGAGCCCTGAGGACACAAGGGGAGAATGCTTTGTGTTTATAGGATTTCCTTTCCTCCCCTTGGAGGGTCGGGGATTAGCCTACACCCTTCTTTTCTTTCAGAGCTGTTGCCTCAGGCCATTTTGAGATAGCATATTGTCAGGTAGTTTGACAGGTCCATTTGGATATTCCCGTACGGGCCATAAGCGTTCAATAAATCATGCGTAGCTCTTTCAGAAAAAAAAGGTAAGAAGGGATTATTCTAGGTTTTCTAAAAACCTATTTTCTGTTGGCAAGAATATTTGGTGGGAAAATGCATTGGTGTTTTATCTAAATTTTGATGCTTAAACTAGAGGGAAAAGCTTATGTCTGTTTGTTTCAGTATGTATGCTGACTTTGTACAAACCAGACCGTCTTATATGCCTATCAGATTTGACAAATGTAAACTAGTTGGATATATTAGGATGGTAGAAAAGTCATTTTCGGAGTGATTTTCAAAAAATTACCAGATTTTTCCTCTAGTTTTAATGATACTAGTTTGTTTAATGATACCAGATTTTTATCGTATACATTTTCTTTCTATATTTAATATTTCTTTTTTAATATTTTAAACATATTTTGCAACAATATATTTCATTATTGAAAAGAAACTGAAAACCACTCGCACGCATACTTCAACTTGTCTTTTGTCTTGTCATTACAAATATTTCACCCCCCCCCCCCTCTAATGTTGTGACCAGAATAAAAAGATTATACTATATATTTTTTCCATAATGAGTAGATTTCAATATTAGGAAAAATTGATTTTTTTTCTGTATTTACAAGTGAGATTTAACTTCAGTATAAAGCAATATTGGACATTTTTTCAATGCCAACATATTAAAATGTTGCAGATTTTACCTATGATATAATTGAAAAATAAATATTATGTACTAAAAATATAGATAGAAAAATAAAAATTGGGTTAGTGCAAAGCGCAGTAAAGATTTTAAAAAACATTGTAAGGCTATTTCTCAAGTATATATTATGCAAATTAAAAAATGTTGACATACTGTGAAGCCAGATAACATCTACAATACTGAAATCGACTTTTTGGTATTGTGTTTATGTTACTCGGCTACTAGGCCTTGCGTCGCGACCTTAAATCGGTACAATACCCAGGTAGCACATCTTGTAGAATAATATTGTACAATATTTTGCGATATTATGGGATATTAAACAATACTCCACAATATTAAACAATATTGCGAATATTGATCAATATTTGTGTGCTACTAGGGTACCATATGTTTCATGATCCATCAACATTAGATAAAAAATTATTCTATATTAAAAGAAACACATTAAATACTAAACAATCTTGACATATAATAGCTATTGCATGCTTCACAAACTGGGTTTATTTTGCTTTACTTCATTTTGTAAACCTTATCTACAAATTGTATTTTTTGTTGTTGTTTGCATTAGGAGAAAGTGAGAAGCATTTCTTTACGTAAATGATATTTAATACTAGTAATATATTAATTTCATAATAAATTAATACCGAACAATGGTAGGACTTTTATACTTTAAGTACTTTGAACAGTACATCTGAGAAGCTACTACTTTGTCACTAATTTTAAAATATAAATGTATTCTGAGAATGAATTTAAATTATTTTTCGTGGATTATACAATTAACGTTCTAATCAATGTTCCTTCAAATTAAATATAAAATCTTTGCTATTTTTAGGGGAAAAAATTACAACTGTTACAAAAGTATTATTATGCAATCACGCACACACACACACTGTTTAACAATATATTAATATAAAATTATGCATTCTATTTTAACAACGCAATCACAAATTTCTATAACGGAAATATACTGAAGATGTAATAAAGGTTTCATTATTACGACTGAAAGTAAATTACAGATTCAAAAGTGAATGTTCCCTCATATAATTTTGCGGAAACAAAACATTCCTTCAAAAACTTCATTAATATTACATCAAGAGTTTCTCTCGCAAGGCAATAACAGAAGTCTAAGTTTTTTTTTAATAACTATTTGGTCTTGACATCTTATATTGATCTAGACTGGACTTCTGTAAACTATGGCTCATTGTAAGACAACCACTTTTTCTATAGCAAAATGTCTGGAGCATGCACATTGTTTTCACCCACCCACACACACACAAAATTGCTTAAGAACGTTCAAATATATGGGAACATTAAAACCATTTCTAATAAATATGATTTAATTCTCAAGATATTTGAATCTACAATACGGGTGTCATCAGTCGAAAGAAATTATTCAAATAATTCTAATTAAGGGGGGATGCAGGATTATGAAGTAGGCAAATTTGGCAATCGTCAAAGAGCCCCTCAGCTTTTGAAATTTTTAGCAGTTTTATAAAGTTTAGTTTTGTGCTTTAATTTAATGACAGGGGGCCAGGAAATCAATTTCATTCAAGTCAAAATCAAATACTAATTAAATTAATTTTATTTTTCGAGCTTTTTCTTAAATATCATTACAATTTCCTGATTACCAAGAACAAGCTATTCTTTATGCTAATTTATAATTCTAAAAAAATTGAATCTTTTCTGTTAAAAAAAAATGTCTCCAACTTTTATAATACTATCTAGAATGGTAAAGGAAGTTTTCATTTGTTTTTAACATTTTGCGTGAAGTTAAATTTACATTTTAGTGTGCAGATTTTTTTAGGAATGAAATATTGAAATGGACTCTTTAGAAAGGGACTACAGTTCATCAAAATTTGCTATTTAAATTAAATTAGAATCGAATTTAATTTTTATAAAATTAAATTAAAATTGCTGAATAAAAATTAAATTAAAATCGATAAAGAATTGGGGGGGAGAGAAAGGGACTTCCAAGAATTGCATTATCTGAAGGTTAAAGGAAAGTTTAAAAGGGTTCTGAATTTTTCTGAAATTGGAAATAATTACATTTTTTTCTGAATCTCTGAAGAATATACCGGGTGGCCAGAAATAAAACACCCCTACTCTGACCTCCCTGGATATCGAACTACTCAGTGTAAAGGCTTGAAAATTTGTGGACATACTATTCAAAAAATGGGGAAACGGATTTCACGAAAAAAAATTTAGTTCCAGAAATCACCGATAGGTGGCGCTGTACCACTGGACGTATGCTGAAAAGACACAAAAACACGTTTTAAACACATTTTATTTGAAAGTACCAAGCATACATGAAACAAGGACGTTATCGATGCAGGGAATGCTGCTCAATATGGTTCCCTTCCTGAAGATGTAAAATGTGAAGTCTGTGGACAGCTTGTTCAACTGCGGATCGTAACTGGTCATCTGAGATGCTTCTCACATGCAGACTGATACTCTCTTTCAAATCTGCCAAGGTTATCAGACGTTCTCGATAAACAAGGTTTTTTAAGTGTCCCCAAAGCCAAAAATCACACGGATTAAGATCCGGTGAACGAGATGGCCAAGTTGTCGGAAACGCGCGACTGATTATTCTGTCAGTGGTGAAATGTTGGCGAAGAAACTGTTGCACAGGGAGTCCAATGTGTGGAGGTGCTCCATCTTGCATAAAAGTAATAGTGTCAAGGCATTGGCGCTGCTGCAAATGGGGTACAACAAATGTTTCGAGCATCCTTTTGTACCTGTTGGCCGTCACGGTACATGTCTCAAGGCCATTGGAAGTAACCTCTTCGAAAAAGAACGGTCCAAGGATGAATGTGGCTGTGAATCCACACCAGACTGTAACTTTCGGTGAGTGGAGTGGAATCTCTTGGAAGGTACGGGGGTTTGTCGTGTCCCATATGCGACAGTTATGGGTGTTCACTGTTCCAATGAGGTGGAAATGGGCCTCATCGCTCCACAGAATCTGCCACGGCCACGATGCATCCACTTCAACTCTAGCAAGAAATGTCAATGCAAAGGTCAGTCGCATCTCCCTGTCTGTGGCCAGCAATTGTTGATTAGGGCGGATTTTGTACGGGAAACAATGCACCATTTTTCTGAGTACGTTCCACACTGTGCTATAGGGAACACCCAAGTGTCGTGACACTGCACGTGCACTACTGCAGCCTAAAACATTATCCATTGACTGTTCAACAATACCGGTGGCAACATCTTCAACGACATCTGAACGAACCGGTTTGCGTCCTCGACCAGGCTGAACTCCAAGATGTCCAGTTTCCTCGAATCGAGCGATCATTCTCCTGAGAACTTGTGGAAGCAATGGTCCCTTACGCAAATCCTTAAGTCGGCGAAACTCTCGAAGTGCTGCTGGAGCATTTCCTTTATTCTCGTAAAACAACTTCACAAGCAAAGCGCGTTCTGGCAGCGTGACAGCCATCACTAATAAGAATGACATTCCCCACCTTTTAACATGGCTTCTAACCATGCTTTATGCAAATTTTTCTGGTTACAGTATGAAATTGCAGTTACAACGGGAGTTCTAGCTTCTTTACTATTTTTATTTTCCATAAGGGGCAGAAAAATTAAAAAGGAAGCATGGAAGCATTCCATTCCGCATAAACATTTTAATTTTTATTATTATTTGTGTCTTTTGATCATAGTTCCAGTTGTGCAGCGCCACCTATCGGTGATTTCAGGAACTAATTTTTTTTTTCGTGAAATCCGTTTCCCCATATTTTGAATAGTATGTGTACAAAATTTTCAGCCTTTACACTGAGTAGTTCGATATCCATGGAGGTCAGAGTAGGGGTGTTTTATTTCTGGCCACCTTGTATAATGCATATAGTAATGTAAAAATCATTTTTTTTTCTTTATTTTTCAGTAGTAGATTTGAGTTATGTTTTACTAAATAATGCATCTAAAAGAAAATTAAATTTGAATTCAGCTAACATCTCCTACAGTGTTTTACAGATGCAAATAATTAGTTAGCGAAACATTAATATACAGGGTGACCATAATTAAACTGACAGTGCTCACAGTGTTCTGTATCGCGATCTATTTGCGAGAAGGACGCCACATTTTGTAGGAAGATTAAACACTGGGGGCAAAGGATTCCACAAAAAATAAATTAATTCCAAAAGTCACCGCTGAGTAGCGCTGTGTAATAGAAAATAGAGTGTTAACAGATGTAAATCAATACGGAAAAAAATTACCTTTTATTTTGCACATTCAAATCATGTTCGATGTGGCTGCCGTGTTTGTGGACCACATATTGCATTCTGTGCACATTATACACAACAGCAGAAAGTAACATGTCTGCAGGAAACTCCCGTACAGCCCGTGATATGTTATCTTTCAACTTAGACTGGTTCTGGAAAACTCCCTGATAGACCTTGGACTTAAGGTAACCCTATAGCTAGAAGTCACATGGGGTAAGATCAGGAGACCAAGATGGCCATGCCGTTGGAAAGCAGCGGCAAATGACTTTTTCTGTTGTGAATTTCTGTTGTAGCAGCTGTTGTACCCGTACAGCAACGTGTGGAGGGGCTCCATCTTGAATGAAAATGATTTGATGATGATTTTGAAATAATGACGTAATGTGTTTATGCATTGCTCTGAAAGGAAATTCTTTTAAAATTGAATTTTTCCATTTTCTACATTCTTTAATATTTGTTACATTGTTTACAGCTTTTAAGTGTCACAAATTTGGTAAAGATATGGTTTTCCCTTTCTGGATATTTTCTGCTCAATAGAGCAAAATTAATTCCAGCCACCCAGAAGCAGTCTCACTGTTGCCTATCGCGACAAATTTTCGCTTTGTGAGAAGAATATATCCCCCCTTTTTTAGTTTCTGAGAAAAATTAAAATTGCTTAATAATTTCAAAACGCAGCAATTCTGTGCGGGAATTGAATATCGTTTTTCATAAAAAATGAAGAAACAATTTTTGATAATTAACCGGTGTGGGCGGTTTTAGTACATTCCTCAAAGTTAAACTCACGAAGAAGACAATCCGAAATAATTAGACGACAATCTACGTTGCACGCAGAAATGTATAAAACATTTTTTTAAAATAAAAAAATATAAACACGAAATATACTCGACCAAAATTACAAATTATGCTCCTATCTCAATTTTAAACTTTTTCCTTTGGTCTGATGGCATAATATAAATAAATTATGACATTAAAGAGAGAGAGAGAGAAAGAAAGATTTATTAGTCATAATCGGTATCGCTTATTTAAAATTACCATGTATGCACGTCTTTCAATATTATAGACACTCAAAGCTAGTTTCCGTGATGAAGGAAAAGTTCTGAGTACTCTTTCACGATAAAGTAAAGTTTCAGGGGTCTCTATCTAGCACTAAGTTATCAATTCAGAACTTATTTATCTGATCTCATACCATATGAATTTTTTTCTCGAATTAAAAAGATCACGATCTGAAGAAGTGCAGTAGAGGGATTAGAAGAGTTAACAAAAGGAGGTTTGCAATCTCCATTTATATCTTTATGAACGATTGCAAAAACGTGACCGATTGTTTCAAACGATTCTATTTATTTTCATAATTTTTGGTGCATTTAAAATTAAACATTGTTAATTAATCGATTTTTTTCAGATTCATTTTGAAGTACTTTTGAATTAAAATGTTATAGAATAAAGAAAATTAGAAATTTCTCTGTATTTCGTTACCCCAACTGGTGTAGAAAATTCACGCATTTTGCGTTGGCACAGTTGACGTTGAATCCTCAAATGGCATTGAAAATTTAATGCAAGCAGGATTTTTTGATCAATTATTTATAGTAAGTGTAATTACTAGGTGGGGATAGTTTGGTTGGTAGGACGTTGGATTCGTCTCCCTTGTACTGCGAGTTTGAGCCTGCCAGCCGAAGATTGGTTTTGTGTAGCGGACGTTAAATCTGTCGTGTCAAAAATTTCTCCTTCTGGAGGGTAATACTACTGGGTCAGAGGTAATCGTTCTCTGTTTCAGATCTAAATTATGATCTGTGAAAGAATGAATGAAGTCCACTGCGTAAAAAGAGTTTGTAACGTGTGTGAGCAAGATGTGAGTCTTCTGATCTCGGTTGCTCAGGGGTCCATACTCTCAGAAGCTACAACACCTCTAATTCCGTTATAAAGTGAAACACAAAAACATCAATGATTTTTTAAAAAGTAAATAAAATTTTTCTTTGTTAACTTAAGTAGGAATTGATTTTAAAAAATTGATTTTTATATTACGTGTTTGATATACGTTGACAGGATGCCAGAAAAATGTTTAGTTGTTGTTTTTTTACCATCTGACTGTACATGAAAATGCTTGGTACAATTTTCTAATTTAAAAATAAAAAATTGAATTTAATGTTGGTCTACAAGTAAGACTACTTGACCTAAAGCTGTCAAAGTTGGTACATTCACTTTCAAAACAGACTGAACATGTGTACCAATTTCAGACAATTTTATTAAAATCATATATATATATATATATATAATGTTTTATTCTGGATATTCATATTCCTTGATTGTGTTGCTCCCCCCTTTGCCCAATATTTTTGATATTATATTGAATAATAACCATATAAAGCAAAATATCCAAATATGTGAAACAAGACAAATTATTTTGGTGAAACTATTTTGTTAATGAATGAGAAATATCACTTTAAATTTAAAAAATCCTGGAAAAATAAATTAGAAAAACTGTTTATATAGCATTTTCAATAGATTCCTTTCAATCCAGGTGATTTTCATTTGACTGTAACCTAACATAGAATTGTAACCTATGTAAACAATAACTGTAACCTAACATAGAATTTTAGCATGAAAGGCTTTAGTTTTTATTTAGAATTTATCATAATACTGATTCATGATCATACATTTGAATGCATTTGGCAGGAAATTGTTTCTTTTAATTACTTAGGTTGTATGCAATAAGTTATTAACTAATCTCTAAAAAAAACTACTTTCATTTAATTTTTTATCATATCAATCATAATTAACTATTTATAAAAATATATAATATCATTATTTTATTTAATCCAGTCTTATAATTACACAGCACTAATATTATTAATACTCTTCCTACTAGAACAATATACTTAAAGGTTTCAGAATATTATTTAATTCAAATTTGATTAACATCCTCCTTTGGATAGTTATTTTTCCACTTCAATAATTAAATCAATTACATTCGATTGATGTTTCTTAATTTTTAAATAAGAAAAAACCACATGCATTATAAATTTATACAAATTCCAAAACTTCTAAATATGTTTCAACTAAAATACATTACCTTTTACAAAAATTTTAAAGTAATTTAGAAATTCCTCTTTTTTATAAGTTAAGGTTAAGGTTAAGTTTTCAAATGAAAAATTTTTTTAAAAAAATATTGCACTATGCTTAAATGTCATTCTTTATATTTATCTATATAAGGAGTTTTTAAAATATTTTCCTACAAATTTTTAATTATTTTTCATTAAAAATAGACTTTTAAGAAATTAAATTTTTCATGGCAGTTATCTTAATCTTTAATATGATTTAGAAGAAAATTACTGAAATTAATGCTTTAAATTAATTTGATAATTACTAAGAAATTCTGGTACTTTTAAATTTGCAATAATACTTTAATTCATAAGAGGATTTTTTAAAACTAATTCAAATATAGAATATTACAATCTCTATCATAATCACAATGATTAAATTATTTTTGAATAATTCATTTAAAAACATACCTCTTGATTTTTCCCCCAATTTGAAATTGATAGAAGGCAATAAAAGATGGGGTCATAGTTGTAAAATTCTTTTTAACCCGAGTTTCTAAGGACTCCTGTTGAATAAGTTTTATCAGTATGATAATTTGCAATTTGCGTATCTTGATCGCACTGAAAGGGATTTTTAAAAAATAAATTATAAAAATAATTGTACTGTTAAAATTTATGCTTTGTATGCAGTATGCTTTTCTCTAACAATAGATTATAAAATTTTAAGTCAAATTAAAATTATAATAAAACTTTCTCTTCGTTAGAATGATAATCCTAAAACATAATACCATATGAACATAAAATAATGTATAGAAATTTTTCAAATAACTTTTTCTTAATTTAAAAACAGGCAATTCAATATTTAATATTCAACATACATTTAAATCTGAAAATCTGTTTGGCTTTAGAAATGTCCTCCTTAGTATGATGTATTTCATTATATCAAATTAAGAAAATGTAATGAGATTGAAAAACTATTTTTTGGCATACATAGTCCCCAAAATTGAATATATAAAACATTCATTTTCATTCGTTATTATTTCACATTTTTTAAAACTTTTTTTACTAATGATACTAACGTTTATTCCTTATCAACATATGAAAGAAAATTATAAAACAAAATTCATTTTTATAAATAAATAAATTTTGTGGTAAAAAAATGTCACAAAAAAGAATAAAATATTATTAAATTTCATATAAATATTTAGTTGTGAAGTCCTTTTTTGTTTGTAATCGCTTCAACTTGGATATAATAAGTTAATTGATTGTTACAATTGAGATTTTAGCCCACTCTTTCCTTAAGATTTTCTTGAACCCCTTTTACTTATATTATGCTCATGGATGGATTTCTCCGAATAAGACCATAAATCCTTTATAAATTGAGGGCTAGAGATTGGAATGTCATGGGTAGCTGCAGCTCCCAGTGATGTAACAAGTATAGTTTGACAATTCTTACACTATGTTTTGAATCACTGTCTTGCTGAAAGATAAACTGTGACCCTAATCCTAATATATTGAAATCTGAATGCAAATTATTCTTTTAAATACCAAGATAAACCAGTACAGCTATAATGCCTTCAAAAAAGGGTGCTTACGTCAATCTTTATCACTAAATTTAAAGGTGTCATCAATGAATTGCTAAACCGACAATAATGGCAAACAGCCATCACTATTTTAAAAATTGTGCAAGCCTTAACTGTCGCCCACCATTTTGTTAGATTCACAGACAATCATTAAGCGCTTTTTTTTGTTCCTATTTTTTCACTCATTAAAATGATTAAAATTTAGGATTTGCTTGCCAACAAAAAAGATGCTGTGACATATTAAAAAAATTATGGAATTATTCCATCTTAAAATACGTGTTTGAATGGGCAAGAAATGAGTTTATACATGAAAATGGACAAACAATCATGGTGTAAATTTTATGTGTTGTTATTTAGGTGTAAATTCAATTTTGTGGCTTCATATTTTGTGTTCATAACAAGACAATTTTTTAAATAAAATCTATTAATGACTTCATATTTTTTTTTAGTTCAATATACTTTTTTGGTGGGTGTTTTAAAGTCCCCGTCGATAGTAAGCTTTAAAGCAAATCTGTATTACAATCTTACATATTTGAAGAACCGAGTGATTGGTGTATTTTGAGACTCACTTTATGTCCATATTATTATTTCTAACACAATTTATCCAATTTGGCATCGAAAAAATTCTTTACAAAATGATTACATATTAAAATTTAATGTAATTTTATAAACAATTATATGAAAACTAAACTTTTTATTTATTTATTTTTATAAGCAAAGATCTCCAATACTTAAAGAATAACAAAAAACCTATCATTTATAAAAAAAATGGTAGAAGTAGTCTCTCTAGGAGAAAACTTTATTTTATATCTATCTATGTACAAAATTAGAATATTGAGAATTTAAAACTAGGCCATTACTGCAACAATGTTATATATATGTGTAGATATATATATATAAACAAACCTAATCAGAAGAGGCTTTTAATCGAAATTAATATTTCAGACTACATTAATATAATATTTATTTATAGAAACCCAATATAACTTGTCTCAAAATATCCAGTTCAATAATAAATTTAACAAGAGTCAAAAATATTAGTAACCAATTTTTTAAAATATTGCTAAAGGTTTTTAAAAATGTTTTAATGATAACAATTTTGTTTATTAAATTCACATATATGTATTTCTGAAGTTGACTTTTCCAACTTTTAATATATTCCCATAATATGAATTTATGGATTCCTATAATATGAATCAATGTATAAACTGTATTCGAAGATATTTTATTCAGTATTCTTTTCTCTCAACTGATAATTCATTTAGCGTATTTAAAAAAAAGGGGCGGGGACTATTATTCCTCCTTGCATACTTTAATCTCCGATATTAGATTCCTTTAAAATGTTTCATCTTTAAGTTTTCCAAATTCTCTGGCTTTTTTTCGTTCATGACTTTGAATATGATAGTTTAAGGTAGATTTTTGACGAAATCCTTTATTGCATATTTCACAAACAAGTGGCTTTTCTCCAGTATGAATTAATCTGTGCATCGAAAGAACACTTTTACGAGTGAAGCTTTTATTGCAAATCTCACATATATGTGGTTTTTCACCTGTGTGGGTTAAACAATGTTTGATGAGAGTAGCATTTTGAGAAAAACCTTTGTTACACACTTCACAGACATAAGATTTCACACCAGAATGAATTCGACTATGTCTAATGAGTGTGGACTGTTGGCAAAAGCCTTTATTGCATACCTCACAGAAAAATGGTTTTTCCTCAGTATGGATTCGTAGGTGTTGCTTATAAGTAGATCTGTGACCAAAACTTTTGTTGCAAAATTCACAAGTATAAGGCTTCTCTCCGGTATGGGTAAAATTATGTGCAACAAGATTACTTCGTTGATTGAATTTTTTATTGCACACTTTGCAGGTATAATTCATTTTAAAGACAATTTTTCAGAAAGAATAACAAAAAATTTATATCCTTGTATGTCAATCTATCTTAATGCTAGATTGAATATGACTGATATAAAAATAAATGTAGAGCCGACTTGCACAGAACTTTAAAAAAGTCAGATAATGGGATGTATAACATCAAAGGCTGTAATTCCCGGTTTAATGGTGTAGAGAGCAAAGCAAAAACATTTTATTAATTAATACAAGATATCGCGCACACACACCAAAACAATAGTTTGAATTTCAGTCTGTTTCTGTTCAAAGTTTGTTTACAGTTAACAGCAGTTCCGCGGATGCGATTTCGCACTTATTCGAGAGGAGTTAAAATGAAAAGAAGAGGTACGATAAGATCGAGTGTACCCGCAAAAAAGAGTGGTTATAAAGAAACGAGTCTAGAGAAAAAAAAATTCAACATGATAAGGTTTTGTTTTTAAAAAAAGTAGACGTTGAATTGCTCTGTCGCTTGAAGCGAAACTAGCAGATTGGTCTAGTTTGTCTTTATTTTACTGAAGACGTTTGGGAAAGAGATGTTTAACTAACTGTAGAAAAACCCACAATTTGACTCAGTAATATGCAAATTTTTTGCACGAGAGAATTATGTATTCAATATCATTGATACTTTGGTACTCATAATAAAGAAGATAACTATGAAGGTTAAAATGATTTAACAGTCCTTGTGTTAAAATTGTTTTACTGATTAGAATGGCCCAAAACAACATCTTCTCTTCGATTTTTGGATCATGGAGACAGTGCTTCTATGCTAATTATATCTCCCAAGAATAAGAACTATTTACTATTTCTATAATTATTGATTGTGATCTGATGCGATGCTTCCTTCAGGTTCAAAATTACATCTTCAAGAGAGATTTGCAGACTCACTTGACGCAAGTAAACAAAGCCAGCTCTTACTTGACGCTGCAAGCACACAGCAAAGCCGTCACTGACTTCACTCATCAACGTACTCACACTCTCGCCGTAACTCTTGTCGCTTTAAAATCGTTCGTCTTTCCCCCAACTCATTGGTGAGGGAGTACTGTGGCGCTAGCTTCATAAGTCAGATAACATCTGCGATACGGAAGTATACTGTTACAAGCGAGCGAACGCCGTGAAAGGGAAAAAAGTTCTTAATAATTATTCGGCTAACGGAATATTCAACTGCAATGCTCTCACAACGTTATCGGCAGACATCCCGATATGCGCAGGATGGTTGAAAATTGAACAGAAATGGTTTGTTTAGCACTTGACATGTGACAGTGAATTGACCCCAATGGGGTCATAGTACAAAATTCTGATAATGCCATTATTTGTGATATTAATATCTTTAGTTCTGACGTCATGGTTTTTTGATGCGAATATTTTGAGTCCCTTTATCTTTCTAAGTGCCTGATTTTGAAGATTACTGAGTTTTGATTCTTTTTAAAAAAAGGAATACCAAGAAATTTAATCTTTTCATTCCATTTTGGAGGGTGTCCAGCATAAGAAGTGCATAGATAAGTGGCAACTTTTTCTCGGACAATTCAGCTATTGCACTTTTTATCTGGAGTAATTTCTAGTTTCCAATAATTGCACCCATTGCGTATGTTTTCTATTGTTTGGAATTTTTTAATAATAATTTCCCAGGAGTAATGGCTTCAGAAGACAAATATACAACTTTCAAAGATAGTACATTCACCCCCTTCCTCCATAGTTTTATGGAAATCGGTCATAAATATAACGAACAAAATTGGTGAAAGAATGCTGTTCTGTAACCTTTTTTTTTCAATGTTCTGTTACTAAAAAAACAATGTCTCCAGCGAATCTGAGAAGTTCTGGATTGAAAGAAGTTATACAATCCCTTTGTCACGTTGTCTGTTATACAAAGCTGTAAAAATTTAAAAATAAGGCTGTCGATATGAACAGAATCATAAACACTTTTGATATCAAGATTCGCTTTAATGAAGTATTTCTTCTTCTCGTGAGTTTTTGTGATTTTTGCCGGAATATTGTAAATTTTAGTTTGGTTATCTCTGAAGGGTATGAAACCATGTAAGCTATTATCTAGTCTTTTGTTACAGATTAGATAGTAAGTAACGTTGAGTGAGGATACGTTCAAAGACTTTGAAAAAACAAACAAACAACAACAAAAAAAAAATAACCGGAGATAAGGGCAATGGGCTGATAGGAAGAAATTTTGGTTTTGTCTTTGTTTAGTTTCGGAATCGGAATAATTAGAGCGTGTTTTCATTGTTTGGATACACTAGCCTATTCAAATTAGTGTTGATATAGTTCCAAAATAATTTGAAGTTGATTGTTGTTGAGATTTTTGAACCAGATAGCTGGGATGTTGTCAGCTCCAGGAATAAATTTTTTAGTTTTGTGAATTGCTTTCGTACCTTCCCAGATTTTGAATTTAGTGTAGAGGGAAGAATTTGTTCCAGGGAGAGCTAAAGAAATAGGTTCAATATTTGCATTTTGATGAGAAAAATGCTTTGCAAATAACTTACTTTGATGTGCTGGATCGCAAATACAGCAATTATTTTGTATTATAATGTTGTTATTTTTAGTATTTGGATTTGTGTGGTTCGAAAGTTTAGTTAGGAATTTAAAGAACATTTTCGGGTTACGAGATATTGTGCAAATTTTTTCCAAATATTCTCTTTTCGCCTTATTTACATGAAAACGAACCCGACTTTCAAATTTTTTATGTTTCATCCTGACAATTTATGTACTTCTTGGAACTTTTACACTGACCAACATTCGTTTCACCACATATATTGTAGATACGTTTGGTGCATATTCTTGTCGGATGCATAAAACTATGGCATTTCGTGCATTCTCGGGGTTTGTCTACAAATTTTTGGATTTTTTGTTTCGACATTCAAATATTTATGGATTCTGGTAACGCAGTGCCTAGTATTGTGACGAGGACAGGGGAAGCTACTCTAGTACAGTGGGCTTTGATGATACTTCTCATTTCAATTATTTCGATATCATTAATATGAATTAATTTCTCCGCCAGTTCACCAAGGGGAGTTGGAGTGGGTAGGTCGAATGTTAGAAATTTGTCGGTCACATTTTTCCAAATAACGCCAGTGGAAAAAGGTATGTCACGAATTTTTTCTAAATTTAGAATCTGGGCCTCATTGATGCAGTACGCGAGAACGTTATGAAGAAAAAAGAGAAAATAGCTTTTTAGAAGCTTCGCGAGTGAATACTCGGATGATGAGGGATGCGGCAATTACGTCTCAGACAGTCTAACCGGAGCCTGTTGTTTACAGATATCTGATATGGTTTATATGATTCAAGATAAGTAACAATATTATAAACAATTTATAATTGATATATACGTCTTAAGATAGGTATATGGGAATTATGATAGGCATTCACTTCAAAGTATTCTAGCAGTGGCAAAGGGATCGAAGTGAATACTATCATATATACTATTATATATAATAGAAACATATTATAATATATAGAAAACTACTATTATAATACTATATACTATATAATTAAAATACTATTATAATATAATAGAAAAATGAAATATATTGAATAAGAATAATAGAATATAGAAATACTTTAAATTTTCTCGCCCAGTCGCTTAGGAACACTACCAACTCTACCATATTTGGTTATTTTTCTATTTTTAGAATGATCATTTGGTTCCACATTTTTGTTTCGCAAATTTATTTTTGGTGGTGTTTCTGAAATTTCATAGGCACGTTTTCATCTATTTATGGTGAAAGTTGCATTTTTAACCATTTAAATCTATAGCAATATTTTTATTTGTTCGAGATTATTTTTTCAAGTTTTATTTGTTCAAGTGAGGTTCAGAATAAGGAGGAGTTATGGTGATTTATGGTTCAGTACGGGTCCAACGCCCTATCATATCAGTGGCCTTAATAATAGGGCGTTGGACCCGTACTTCTTAGGTTACGAGTTCGAAACACACTGGCCAAAAGAATACCCGAGTGAGTGGCGGTTGGCGCTCGTTAAATCTGTCGTGGTCGCAAAGTCTTCCATGTCGAGAGTAATACCACTTGGGGTACTGGTCAGAGGGGATAGTTCTCTGTTCCAGGTCTAAATTACGATCTGCGATGAATGAATGAAAGTACGTCTCCTAAAAAGGGTTGCGGCATGTTGTAGCTAAGTCGTACTGCTCACCCCAAATGGCGCTACTTGTAAAACAAGAAAAGCATATCTCCGGCTTAAAATCTTCTGATGTATCAGCAGGGCTTGTCCATGGCCAGTGCCATAAATAACAACAACAATTCCGTCATATCAGAGGAAGACGTGACTGCTATAAGTTAAGGATAAATATAAGAAAAATTTAGTATCTCCATGAAGAATTGGATTTAGTTTTTTTTTCTTATTGAAACTAAATTTGTCACATAAGTTTGTTTTACGGTTGCATTCGCCGGCTCCCTGGCATAGAGGTAACGCATCTTCCTCGTGTTCTGGGAGTCCCGGCTGGGGCCTGGTTGTTCTTCTGTGCACTATCTGTGAGATGTGTGACTGTGCCCCCCTGTAAAAAGGGGCTGTGCATGCGAATATGATAAGTGTATAGCTAAGTCATACTACTGACCCTAGTTGGCGTTACTTCAAAAACAAGAGACGCTCCTTTCGGCTTAAATCTGCTGTTGTATCAGCGGGGGGGGGTTGTCCATAAGCAAGTGTCATAAGTAACAACAACAACAGTTGCATTCACAATAGAATCATCACTCAAAAGATCAGATGTTAAACGCAATGTTGTAAGTACCATGCATGAGTAGAAAACTAGCAGCATTGTAGTCTTTTTAATAGCAGCACACAAACCTAGCAAAACTATAAGCATAGTTTCTGTCCACTTTGTGTTTCCATGACACATAAGAGAACTTTTAAAATGTCTATGTAGTCTTTCTATTGTTACGAATAATAGTAATTCTTACTCAAGAGTGAAAAAAGATGAAGACTTTGTGGTCTATGAAAACGCGTATTAAATATTCAGTTTATAAATTTTTAAAATATTACATTTCGACGCATATATGGGCATAGCAGTTCAGCATTTGTGTATTATTATTAAACTTCAACTAATTATTTTGAGACGATAGTCATTGCTCATGTGTCGGTTTCGGGGGTCGGCGAGTTCTCGCTTCGAAACTTTATATTTTCTAATCACCAGCTGAAACAAGCTTGATACACGACGCAGCCAATGTGGTGAAATACTTAACCGATCCGACATGGTGTGAAAGCCTAGGGAGAGGCCTTTCTCTCTCGTATGACAGCATGTCAATTTCAGTTTAATTCAGTTATATTAACGTTCCACTTTAAAGCAACACTAGGGATATTTGGGGATGCATTTCGTAATTTTGAACGGCTGTCAGATGACAAGGATGACACCTGAGCTAGCACCCCGCCCGCCGCTCCAAACTTCCGCACCGCATCTGTGGGTCAAAGTTATAAAGTTCGCTTCAAAATGTGGTGTTAATTTAACAAATAAATTAAATCTTTCTAAAAACTAAACAGTCAATTTAGTTCCACATTCCAAAAATATAATTATTATGTTGTTTAACTTCACTAAGATCCGTAATTTTATGAAAAATGAACTTGCTTTTATTTACAAGGACAAATCAAAAAGACTTTGCGCCTATTTTTTTAAACCCAAAATACTGCTGTGAATACAAAGCGAACATATACATTCCCAGCAGTGAACGTTCCTTGAACCATACCAGCCGTGTCTGCTATTTGCTCCAATGATCGGCGCTGCTATCAGTCATTTAAGATGGTGGTTGTTCTTCAGACGTCCACAGCTTATGAGCAGCGAAGCGTTATTCGTTTTCTATCGAGAAAGAGACAAACGCCGTAGCAATTCACAGGGAAATGCAAACATACGTACGGGGAAAAGTATCTATTAGAGAAGTTTCAATGATGGTGCCGTGAGTTTCAAAAAGGTCGTGAAGACTTGCATGAGAATGAGCGTTCAGTGAGAGAATCTGGAATACCCACCGTACAGTCCAGACCGTGTCCCTAGGGATTTTCACGTTTTCAGTCCACTGAAGAAGTTTCTGGCAGGACAGGGATTCACATGTGACGAAGAAGCCAAGAACGCGGTTCGACCGTGGTTCCGCAGGCAGCCGGAAGAATTCTACCACAGAGGGATCACTAATTTAGTGCTGCGAAGGGACAAATGTCTGAACCGGTATGGTGACTATGTGCAGAAATAATGTAAGGTACATATTACACTACGTATATTTTTAAATACCTGAGTGTACCTGTTTTTGGCGAATAAAAAATAGGTGCAAAGGCTTTTTGATTTACCTTCGTAGATATACGTGTTTATATATTAGAACTAATGACATCTTTATTTTTAAACAATATTATTTAAGTAGTTGTTTTGTGTTTATAAATATTGTAACTAATTGAACGCAATGAAATAGAACCTAACCATTCATACTAAAGAAATTGTTCATATTATCTAGTACATGTTTGATAATTCATGGAACTGGTATATGTTACATTTTTTTATTTATCAAATCAGCTTATATTATTTTTAATCTTTCTGCCTGCGGTCCCCTTGAGACGGATGGCTAATTCAGAAACTGAAGATGACATCCATGGAGAATCAGTCATAAAACAAACAAGAATCAACAACAAATTAAAATTTTACTTTTTAATACGTAGATAAGATTCACAATTTATTTTACATAAAATTCTTGAATTAGAAGCCATTTATAACAAAAATGGTAACATTTGTTTAAGTTACATGTAAAACAAATAACAAAAATAAAACATCATAAACATATAACAAAATGAGTTGATTAATTATTTAAGTGCGGAAACACATTAAAGTAAATTATATAAATACTTAACATCAGAATAATTTTCACTTAAATCAGCCTTAAAATTATTATATGATACAAAAGCAAGCATATTTCAAAACACAGACTAAAAATCATAATAATATTTAGTACATTTCTATATTAAACAACAATAAAAACAGAAAAAAAATCTCAAAAGAATATGACAACTCAAAATAGCTTTTTTTTAGTGACATTTATTTTTCTTGTCACAGGTGCTTGATTAAAAGAACCTTTTTATCAAATATTCTAAACTGAAATAAAAAAGTTATATTTTTTAATTGTTTTAAATTATTTTAAGGATATGAATCAATCCAATAATACACTATATAATACAGAATCTATGGTTAAATAATAAATTTAGTTGTAATTTTAGAAAAACCTTACTTCTCAAAATAGATAAAAGTAACATTACATGTTTTTTTATATGTTTCAAATCTTAGCTTTAAGTTCATATCTGAAACAAACTGTATCGTAAAATATGTATATGAAAAAAAAAGTCTTTTACTTAAAAGAAAAATACCACAAATCAAAATAGTGAAATAATCCATATTAAGTAAAGTCAATAATCAGAGATTGTATTAATAAGATCCCTCTTATTATCCTTTAGAGAAAAAAAGCAGCATAAAAATATCAATGCCTGTGCAGCAGCATAAACAGTAGGCTGACGCTCATGTTTTGTAAAATTTTGTGACCTTTTTTTAATAATAAATATAAATACATCGTTTTAAATGTGATGTTTTTAATGCATTTGAGCTAATATAGTAGTTCCGTTAATCCGGTAACCCTCTCTTTTGATATCAGCCTAATTACTAGGAGTCTTGGGTATAAAATATAAAAATCGGGGGAAAATTCCGATTATGTGAAGTTAAAAATTTATGCAATTCAACAATTCAATGTAATTAATACAGTTGAAAAATTACTTTTAGAAAAAAAAGATGCAAATAAAATCTACATTTTTATAAATTTTTATCAGATTAGCATTATGAATTTGTAAAATTGAATAACTAAAAGGAAAAAGACGAAATTCATATTAAATCAACTGGAAAAATCAATTTTATTTAGCGTCCCCCCCCACAAAACTGTCAATTTTCGAATTTTTTTGAGAAAGTGAATGAAAGCAAACATATATCTCAATATAATAAAAGTAAATTATTAAAATTTATTTTGATTACTATAAACAAATGTTTTGAAATTTTCCCTCAAACTTTTAAGAGAAGAAATTAACATTTATTTTACTATCATAAGTGATTCATTCCGAAATAAATAAAAAAAACGAATCAATGTGGAGCGAGATATTTTTTTTTAACGTAAAGCAAGATTTATTCTATTCAATTTTCATATTAATCTCTAAAACAGAAGCAAAACGATTGCATAATTATTAAATAAATTTCATTTAGCAATAATTTTTTTTCATAATTTCACGATTCGGTGGCAGCAGCAATATGTACGCTTCCTTAGAATTAGGGAGAGTCGTCATATCAATAATAGCAATAATAAAAAAAGAGAATGAAGATGCTTTTGGCAGTGATTTGAGATGGTGCACATCTGAAAAGCTGCGAATGCTCAGGCGGGATCGGATTTGGGGACGGATTGGTTGCTCCTCATTGTCTGGTAGCCAATGAGAGCCAGAAGGCCAACCACCACCGTGCCACAGATGCCGAACAGCTGAAAAAATAAGACAGATGTTTAAACATTCGAAAGTGAAAGAAATATAAAACAAAAGAGAAATTGTGATTGGCCAAACAGATTTTATTATTTAACGCTATGCCTTCGGGAAATAATTAAATTCACAACTATCCAATTTATTGACGAGAGAAGCAAAATAAAAATTGCATGCGTTTTTCCCCCTAGAGAAATTATATTCTATTATATATATATATATATATATATATATATATATATATATATATATAATGATATTTTTTCTCTTAATTTTAATCCTAAATAATTTCGAAAGCCCCATCTTAATTTAGCCCATAGTAAAATCATTCTAAAATATTATCTTATTTCCTGATCCATTCCACTCGCTCTAGTTAATTAATTCAAGAGAAGCTGTGTAAAATTGCTGAAACAGCTAAACGCCGGTTACTTTCTCACACTCTGTGGGAGAGATGAAAATTGCTGACCTAAACAAAATACTTTTTAAAAGATCCCCGTATTTCCCTTACCTCTTATCTGTGAAACATGGAAATCCCCACTGAAATCCAAGTTTATAAGCTCTATAAAAAATATTTATTCTTATCAAAGTTTTGATATTTAAGATCAGGGATAATGATTTCCCGCCCTTTTTGTACACTTCGCTTTCGTGAATTCCGTGTTGTGTCGTTCTGTGTTGTGCTCGTCGCTTTCGCTTGTAAATAATGCCTGCTCCCGTGATGGAATAAAAATTCAACCTGTATTCTCCAACCTGTATTTCGGCCACGACTCTACTATTTATTCCCAACAAATCAATTAATTTTTATTAATTATATATATATATATTTAATATATATATATATATATATAAACGAAATTAAGAAATGTCAAAATGATGCAATGTCTAGAATGGTAACTGAGAGAAGATAAATTTTTAATTATTTCAAGTGATATATTTTTGTTTTAAAAGTCAGAATGCTTTTAACACAAATGAATTCATGAATATTGAAGAAACAATTTTTGATAATTAACTGCTCTGGGCGGTTTTAGTACATCTCCCAAAATTAAACTCACGAAGACCGAGAATAATTAGACAATCTACGTTGCATGCGGAAACGATCATAAAAAACTTTGTCACGCATTTATTGTTTAAAAAAAATATCACGTTTCCTATTTATTTCATTTCATATAATCCCGTGCTCAAAATTCTAGGTTATATTTGCTGTAGTCATTAACTTATTTTTTTTAATCAGAGCTCTTGTAAATGGGATGACAACTTAAAGTTATTACAACTTATTAAAAGCTGATTTTTTGAGATGCTCGAGCAGATAATAAAAATTTAATTTCTTGCCTACGGATTTTTGTTGACGCCAAAAACCTCATCCCCAAAACCCCATGTTCTGACATGATAATGAAATGAATGCTTTCTACTCACCGCTGCAAAAATTCTCGCCACTTGACCGAATCGGCAGCCCGCGATGGTTATGATCATGAGGATGGTGGCTATCAGATACAAAATGCTGAACAAGACATCCGTGATAAAAGCCTGAAAAAAATAATAAGATTTATAACTAGTAATAAGAAGAAATGAATTTTTTTTTAAAAAAAATTTCATTTATTAATAAATTTTTCGTAACCAGGATACATTTAACATTGAAATTGAAATTCCCAATGCATAAATTTGAAATGAAAACTTAAATTGGGAAGGGAGATTTCTAGTTGTTGGAAACTAACAGCTAGCAGCTAGCATTTAATAAATTTAAGCAAAGCTTATCTATATTAATAAAAATGGATCTCGAAATGCGTTGCTAAGCGCAAAACTAGAGAACGGCTCGACCGATTCGGCTAATTTTTTAAAAATATTTTCGTTGAGACACGAGGATGGTTCTTATGGAGAGAAAAATGAAAAAACTGCGAGGAAAATGGTTAAAACGACACTTTTCTTATTTTCCCGCCAAAAATCTTCATTTCCTTCCCCCACACCAACTGAGTAAGATAGCAGAAAGTAATAAATTATGATTTGTTTAGAAAGAAATACGCGAAGTCAATTGGTTTTCATTCATAGATAACGGGATGTTTAAAAAAGAAAGAAAATAGTTGCTTTTATTATTAGTCGGTATGAATATTTAATCTATGCCTGCTCGAAATAAAGTCTGGGCAGGGAAGAAAAAAAAGAATAACAAAGGGAAAAAGGGTTTGTAGAAAGATAGGTAGTGAAGAAAAAAAAGAAAAGAAAAGAAAAGAAGGGTGTGTGTGTGTCAGCATTATTTCCTCTTTGAGCGGCATTTTCCAAGCTGTTTTTAAACTTCTCTTGAAAACCAATTGTGTCTTTATTTGTTTAGTTTGTTTACATTTATGAAAATTTGAATCTTATTATTGTATAAAAACGTAGAATTTTAGACCTTTCTCTCCACCATTTAAGGTAAATATCAGTTCCGGGACAATCTTTGAACGGATAGAAAGAGAAAGATGAGTAGTACAATGAACAGAACATCTGAAGAAAATAACACTAAATAATACTATAAATGAATTATATGATTATCAAAATTTGTTTGGTTTAAAAATATTTTGGCGAAAAACCTGTTATGAGACACAGCTACATAAAATATTATATGAAAATTTTAGCGAACATTAATACTGGCGAACCGACTGGTCGCCAAAGGTGGCTAGTCTTCTAATACATCTAATTCATTTTTGGAATTCTAAATGAGTACTGTGATGCCTTGAAAAGTCAAGACATACCGTAGCTGGTTCACCAGATATCATTTCCATAGCTTTATTTGAATTTTAATTCACTTTCATTGGTCTATTTTTGCAGCAACTCATTGAGAAATTACGTTTTTAATTCCGAGAATTTTGGATGAATATAAGGTCTATTTATTACCATTGCTCAATCGGTTTTTAAAACTGCAGAAGAGGACTCTTAATGGTGTTGTGCCAATACTATAAAAGAAAGTTTACAGAAAGAATGCATGCCAGCCTAAAGTTCTGCTCATTAATAGGTCTGGTCCAAAATTTGATAGAAATTCAAAATTTTAGAAACAGGATAACACGGTAATTTACTTTTCTCCACCTCGTTGCACTTTAAATTATGTTTTCAAACAATAAGCGGTCCGACAGACACAAACTTAGTCTCTTTTTTTTTTTTTTTTTGCATTTGATGTAACTGAAAATGTAGAACACATTTTCTTTTGACACGGGAACGTTATAAACTGACATCTGTAAATTACGACATGCACAAAGAACGCTCAACAGTCGTATAGATGTAGAGCTATCCAATTTAAAGCATATCTCTTGGGTAATAGATGCACAAACATAAAATTTCTCAAAATTTAAAAACTTCATTAATTAAAAACCTAATTAAGCGAAATTCTAACATTTGTTTTTAATGATTCCAAAGCGTACAATCGCAGAAAAATTAATTTTATAGTACTTGGAAATTTTTAGATTAGTTTTTCAGAACAATCAATTTTATTTTTTACAAGCTTTTACCCGCGACGCAAACTTAAAATCAATTTATTTACAATGCGTATCTTTAATAAAGTAAAACCGCAAATCAAGTCCGCATTTCTTTTAAATCAAGTCAAGTCTATTTTGGATATCGATTGCGATTGAGATAGCTACAACAGTATTATGCACATATATTTTAAACTTTTAATTAAAATAAAAACACAGTTTTCAAGAATTGCAACTAACTGCATATGCGTGAATTTTCAACGTTAATTGGGGTAACGCAAATGCATGGAATTTTCTACGCCAGTAACGAGTATTGAACTATAGATTAGAATTTTTTAATTTCCTTTATCCTGTTTTATTTTAATACAAAAGTACTTCAGAATGATTCCGAAACATCTATGAATTAACGATGTTTAACGAAACTCGTGCCTTAACGACAATATTTTTAATCCATTCGCTGCCAAGCCTAAATTATATGAGGTTATTCCCATTGCCATTTATGTTTTGATTGTTGTTTATTTAAGTTTTATTATTTCAAAATAAATACACACATTTTGTCATAAATAATCATTTACATGCATAAAAATCAAACGTGAGTATACTCGTGGCTGGCAATGGGAATAACCTCATACAATTTAGGCTTGGCAGCGAATGGGTTAAATAAAGTAGCATTTTTGTAAAAACAATTTATTTGTAGTCTTTTTCCAAGTTTTTACACTTGTATATTTATGTTTGTGGCCATAAAAAGTTTGCAAGTTTGACAAATTGTACGCCATAATATATTGAAAGTATCACGAGTATATTCGTGCTGGGTAACACCCTGCCAACCACGAGTATATTCGTGTTTGGCAGCGAACGGGTTAAAAAATTAACCGAATTGGTCGAGCCGTTCTAGAGTTTTGCGCTTAGCAACACATTTAGCGATTCATTTTTGTTTATATAAATGTGATATCTTTACTAACTTTCATATATTTTAAAACTATTTTCGTACATATTTTACTAGAATAACTTTAAAAACTGCTTTTATATGCATGCCGATGACGACGCTATTAAATACGCTTTTCGTATGCATGATATCTTTTCTATAAAATTAATTGCAAGTTCTTAAAAAAAAGCGGATGATGAATCAAACATAAAATATTATAAATGTTCGAAATTTCGAACTAGAGCTTCTAATCTCCTTTATAAGGTATGGAAGAAATATGGTAATATTTTTAAAAAAATCAAATTGGAAATCTTAGCGAATTTTAACATTTCAGATAAGCGTGAGTTTGGAAAACTCATTATGTCTATTTGTATCTGGAAGACGATAACTCAAAAACGTTTTAAACCTTTCCAAGGCCATGAGAAATATACTTCTCACCAAATTCAGCAATCCGTGTATGAAGTTATATAGCCAGACATAAGTTATCCCAAATCTTTCCATAAGACGGTAGCTTAAATGTTTCAGTTCCCTCAACTCGTACAAAACAGTATGTTTCGACTTCTAACTTATTAAGTAACAAAATTAATCAATGTTTAATAAGCTAAAAGAATAACTATTCTGAATCCAATTTCAAATCTAAAATTATTCTAATATTCCAGTACTAGAAAAATATGGCCTTCTGAAGGGTTAAGCTAAACAGATGAAATTTGGTGCACGGATTTAAAGGTAAATTTGTCGATTCCTATCAAATTTCGAACGAAACACATCCACGGAAAATCTGTCTATCTGACTGTTGAAGTACAAGTGAGCTTAGTTAACTACAAAATGCAAAGATCTATTGAATAATTATTAAACGGAATTGTCATAAAAAATAGATTCTTGTCGAATTTTGAACTGATTTTGTGAAATGGTTGACCTTCTGTCGATAATTCATGAACACAACGACTTAACTCAATGAAATTCGATAAGTTATTTTTTTGACTACAACCGTAGTTCCGTCAAAAATTTTGGTATCAATCAGTTGGCAAAAAGGCTTCCGAAATACTTATTAGCACGATAGATTCAGTAAAAGGGATGGTGACAAAGATTTGTATTTTGTAACTATTATTTATCAATATCACGCAAGAAATTCGTAACCTTACGCAGATTCTACATTTTTTCGAGGGGGAGACTGATAAAAAAAATTAAAGGACAGAATAGGGCTGGGATAGCCTGGCTTCGCATCCCATGGGTTGTGAGTTCGAATCCACCAGCCGAAGACTCTCTCTCTGTGTGGTGGCTGGCGCACTTAAAATTAAACATTGTTAATTAATCGATTTTTCTCATTCATTTCGGTGTACTTTCGGATTAAAATAATACAGAATAAAGAAAATTAGAAATTTCTAATCTGTATTAGAAATTTTTAGTGAATTTACTGGTGCAGAAAATTCACTAGAATTCAATTTTGCGTTGTCATAATTGGCTTTGAATCTTTAATTGGTGTTGAAAATTCAATTCTAGTACATTTTTTTATCAATTATTTATAGTAATTGTAATTGCTAGGCCTCAATAGCCTGGTTGGTAGGAAGTTGGATTCGCATCCCTTAGATTGCGAGTTTGAATCCGCCAGCTGAAGATTCTCCGTGTGTCGGTGGTTGGCGCACTTTAAATCTGTCGTGGTCACAAATTCCTCCATAACGAGAGTAATACCAATGGTGATACTAAGTCAGAGGTGATCGTTCTCTGTTCCAGATCTAAATTACGATCAGTGGATGAATGAATGAAGACTGCACCATAAAAAGGGTTTGTGACGTGTGTGAGATAGACGTCAGACTTCTGCCTTCTGGTGGCTCAGGGATCCATACCCTCAGAAGCTACTGCACCCCTCTTTCCGTTGGAAAGCGGAACACGAAAACAACAACAATGGACATCATGCGAGAAAGTTTCAGAAAGATCTACTCCCGCTGCTGCTCCTTTCAACTAATCTTGCTTGTGAAGAACGAATGCTCTTTAGATAGATATAAAAATAAAAATAATAAGGGTTTTTTTTCTTTGGTGTTGGAGGAAGGACTGAGAAGGATTGAAAATATGGAAATGAATTTTCTTGCTTGTTCATTCCAAGAGACGAAGTGCACCTGAAAAATTAAGTCACTCACCGACATGAAGCAGTTGATGAAAGTGCAGAACCTGTGCAGGCCCAGCACATATACAATGAGTAGGAGTATGGCGATGATGAGCGTAGATACGACGACGGTATTGTAGAAGCTGTAGATTCCTCCATAGTTACAGTAGGCTCCTTCCGATATGCAGATGATGCCGCACAATCCGATGACCTGTAGGCAAAACCAATAGATGTAGTTACATCCCGTGCACAAGTCTGACATAAATGCAGGATAATAACAAAATAATCATCAAAAAATTAATTCCTACTTAGATCAACAATTAAGATTTTATTTTAGTTTATTTTTATTAACTAATTACAAATAACATACATAATCCATCAAAAAATTATGGCTAAAGCAAAGTCAAGTCCGAATCCCTTAAAAATAAATCATAACACATTGCGCATGCGTGAATTTTCTAATCCAGTTATGGTAACGTAATACAGATTAGAAATTTTTAATTTTCTTTATTCTGTATTATTTTAATTCGAAAGTACGCCAAAATGAATGGGAAAAAACGATTGATTAACAATGTTTAATTTGAAATGCATGAATCACTAAGAAAATAAACAGAATCGTATGAAATAATAGGCTGAAAAAATGTTAAGCTTAACCTCATTGGCGTGGGGGAAAAAACTGAATTTGTTACTGATTTCGCGGCGGGAAAATGTAGATTTTTGACGAAAAAGTTAGTTTTTAATTAAATTAATAAAAAAGTTAATGAATTAATATTTGAAAAAACTGTATTAACATCAAATGTTCTCCATTATAAGTTTCTCCATTATAAAAAATGTATTTAAACCTGAGTGAATAAATAAAAAAAGTATTTTATTAAAGATTGAAAACTTGAACT